>UYYA01000613.1:0-43289 GCA_900624975.1 Angiostrongylus costaricensis | reverse complement strand
AAGCAACCTGAACACCAGTGATCAGGCTGCGCCTACTCATAACCAGTATCATTGTTACATTAATTGTAGAGTTGTATTGTTATGATTGTTGTATAATTATGATAAACGGTTTAATTACCCAAGTTTGAGGTTTCCGGCATTGTGACTACTACTTACAAGAAGTCCCGCGTGGCATACACAAAGGCGAGCAGCAAATTCCGACCGAATCATCTTAACTACTTGGTATTCCTATATAATCTAGCCGTCCCACCAAATGACCAACATGAGAGAATCGAGAATGAGACTCGTAGAAACCTGAGACACATCTGAACGTCGCCAAAATGTCATTGGCCATTTAAGTACCCAGGTAATAGCGCTAACCTGTTTGGCTCCACAGTGCACTCACTTTAGTATTGGGTAAGTATGGTGTATTTGTATGGCTGAGTTATTAACTGAAGCTTCCAGGACATTAAGAAATTCCCGCACCTCCAAAAGACTGCTTTTACGACCACAAATATTATTGAATATACAATCGCCGCAGACAACATCAACCCGTCGATTGGATTAAAACTTCCACAAATATTCCCTCTTTAACGTTGCTGAGATATTTGCAAAACTCTGGACCGCAGGTGTCTATAGTGGGGAACGAACGCGCTATTATCCTTTCCGGGGAGTAACGCGTTCACCACCACACCATGCGGGTCCTTTGTTTCGCACGTCTCTCAGCTATTTCTATCCATCTTTTTGCCACAGCAATCACCCCGCTGACGGGCGAAGCAAAGGACCCGCATGGTGTGGTGGTGAACGCGTTACTCCCCGGAAAGGATAATAGCGCGTTCGTTCCCCACCATAGACACCTGCGGTCCAGAGTTTTGCAAATATCTCAGCAACGTTGTGGTTGTATTTCGCTTAGTAACCTGCCATGAAAATTATAGAAGGCAGAAAACAAAACGTTAAACATTCCGTCTTTAGTTCATGGGATACACATCTAAAATGAAGTGTAGATTGGCCGACGAGCGGTGAAAATATTGCTTAGAGATCTAAAAAAAGTACGCCAATTTGGAATCAGAGAGGACTCAAGCGCCGTGAGGGTATTCTCTTTAGGACCTGAGCGGACGAGTTTGTTACCTTGGATAACCATCTCTTCTTGCTGCTGCGTACGGATGTTTGTGCATGAAAAAATAAAACCACAGGTCTTCATATAGAAAACAGATTATCGAAACCAACCTAGAAGTAAATCAATGTAAAACAAGAGCCGGATAAGCTTCTAGTGGTTACTTCTCTACCAAAAGGTGCAAAAAAGAAGGGCATCATGGAAGAAGAATGGTGTCGTTCGCGTTCCTCGAGTGAGCCGAGTCTACTGGAAAGCTCTAGCATGTGACGAATGGAGTTAAGTGGTCCTCCATAGAGGTCCTTGATGTTCATGGGACCGTGATGAACTGGTGGACACAGGTGAAAGGAAATTAGGTAAGTTGTGGAGAAAGTGAAGAAAAGAGCTTTAAATGATAGATTGATTGATTGTGGAAGATTTTTCGCGGTACTAATATGAATAGCTCAAACAGGCCATAATCTTAACTTTTTATTTAATTCGTATTCTTGTTGAGAACGCGAGGTGTTATTTTATTCTTTATTCATGAATAAGCTGACGTTCCGGCGGATTTCGCCTTGCTCAGAGCCTGGAAAGGTCAAGTTGACAGCAATCTATTCGGCCAAACACCTCCATAACCAAACAGAGAAAACGCTAAACCAAGATTTCAATCACATTGAACACAACTTTGCACACTCACCGCTTTCTATGAGTCTTCCACTGAGTATGTCGCGTGGAAACCAAACTCACAAAATTCACATGGAAGCGTAATGTGCTCTTATGATCAGAGTAACAGGTTTATATGCTGCCCAATATCACGCGTGATATTGAGGCTTTCTTCACTGCGGTTCAATTTCGGATTTCTGGAATCAATCCAGAACGCCTCGAGAGTTTTGCACGCTTGTGTTCTCGATTCTTGTGCGAGGATCGCGACTCGTACTTCAAAGTCTTCCCCGTTATGTCTCTGGGTCCTATGCGTGCCTACTGGGGTATTTCGTTTACGTTTACCGACAAGGTGTTCATTTATGCGGACACAGAGTGGTCTACACATTTCGCCAATGTATTCGTCTTCCGCAAGCCTTACAGGAAATCAGACAAACTGTACCCGAGCTCATACAAACCCCGTCTCTACCATTAGGGCAAATTATGCAATTTTGCGCTGCACATAGGCGGTCATATAGGCGGTTACGAACTAGCTGGCGCCCAGGATCTATAAGGAAAGCGAAATCCGCCGAAACGTCAGCTTGTTCGTGAATAAAAAATATAATAACACCTCGCGTTTGCTCAACAAGAATACGAAGAATTACTTGATCAATGCCGAGGTTAATAGAAAGTCAGTCGTGAGACTTTTATTTACTGTTTACTATAATTTTTCAGAGCAGAGTATTATGTGAAATACCACAAGAATGGTGCTGAAATATTTGCAAAACTCCGGACAGCAGGTGTCTGCGGTGGGGAACGAACCCTTTCCGGAAACTTACGCGTACAAGAACGCACTATACGGGTTCTTCGTTTCACCTTCCCTCGAATGGCCTAGTTTTCTCAATAGAAATACAGTGTTCCTTTAGGAATATTCATTGTTACAATAGCAATCTAGATTGACTATGTGTTTATGAGGAGTGAAGGAGTAAAAATTGCACCTTTAGGATAGAGAAAGTTTGACACAAAGCGTTATGCACACCAAAAACTGTATTTCGATCGGACTCAGGTACACTTTCTTGCATAATATGAATAATTGACAGATCTGCCATCCATAACCCTAAAACAGTCGACTTGTTCTCAGTGTTACACTATTACCTTATTTATCTCACATTGATCAGCACAGAAGTCTCAATTGATTTTTCTTAGAAAATATTTTTTCGTAACTATAATCGTATTTTTTATGAATTAAGGGTATAGGGCGGGTAGCGTAGTGGTAGCGCACCCTTTCCATTACGTGGACGGCCCAGCGTTCCCAGGTGCTGGATCAACCGCACCACGGTTCCACCAAGTCTCTCATCCCTCCGGTGTCGAGAAATTGCTACCAAACTTATTTAGAAAAAGATCTATCCCTCTTTTCAACTTGAGAATACTGCAATGCGGCTTTAATAATAGGATTCCGAGGAAAACCGACTCGACCGGAATTCAGTGATATAGGTAACAATGATATATGATATATAAGACGGAAACCTTCAAGAAGAAGTCGAACCAACATAATTAGAAAAGCTTTGTAGACGGTGCATGCGAGGAACTGAATAGAATGCAGAAAATTATGGTATCCGCACAGTTTGATACATGTGCTTTCGGATCACCTGGTATATAATGTACAATAAGCGTCGTAGATCTCATCCTTCCAGACAAGTTTTCCACTAGTTTACTGACCCCAAAGGACGTGGGACTTGATTAGCCACAGACGCACGATCGAACGGTCGTTAACCGCAATGCACCTCTAGGAACTACGCTAAACGAGCTTAGCAAGAGGTGAGCGGCAAAATTGTCACCTCTTATTTTCTCTTGTGTATAAAATTTGCAAAGCTACTAAAATGTGATAGAGTTAAGCAATGTAGTTTGGATAAACACCGAGGATTAACGACGAAGTGGAATTAATCCTTTTATGATATCCATTCATTTTAGCATGCCATACGATTTATGAAGATTTGCAATATCCGATTACCGAATCTAGCACTGGCGATTCCACTAAGAAAAGTCAGAATGCTTGTCATGTTGTTCAGATCGTTTCCCATTGGCAGCAATCGTTTCATGCTCTGAAGCGATCCGTACGAAGCAATGTTTCTATCCAAGAATGTTTGATTCATTTGAAACAACGATTCCTGAATAACCTGAATCAAGATGAGAGAAAAAGTTTGGAAACAGTAGAATCGGTGTCAGATACGGCGATCATCTTTCCTCCGATGATCATGTTGTATTACTAAAACTCTTCGGTGGCTCTAAATGTTTTGGGAATTCCGTTAGCTTTCATCATCAGGCATCCATGGAAAAATTTTCTCTTTCGAAACGTCGTTAGATATCGTTAGTTTTTAAATGCATCTCTGTCTTTTGAAATATCTTACTATCAAACTACTTAATACCACAGTTAGCTGCATTATTACGGTAGAAATCTTCTAGTTAAATGCCTCTGGAAAGACAGAGGAAGGTCTATTTCACTATAATGTCACTCATGGTGAAAAGAAATTCAATATTTTCATATGTCAGTTAATTTCAGTTAAACTGTCGTAGAAAACTATCGCTTTACCGCAGTTAGCAATGTCGAAAATGACTGCAAACATCTCTCCGATCACAAATGCCGGCGAATGTCTGTTGTGATCCCCTGAGTGACGAAACTTGGCCATTCGAACTTAACCTACGGAAAAACCTTTTCGGCCTAACAGAAGCACTCAAATGTCACTTCTGCTGCGCCGGTTTTATTCTTGGTGATAGTTGACTTCACGCAACGCAAGTGATTAAGTAATGTTGTATAATTGTTTAATTACTTGCGCAGTTTTCCAAACAACTCGTATTCACGAGTGATTGCGCTGCTCTCAGCAAAATTTGCCGATGACTGATGATTTCCTGGTCGGATATGTTTTTTTTGAAGTATCGAGGTGGCCAAACAAGGTCTTCCCCAAAACATCACCAAGGTGGCATCCAGCGCGAGTCGACTTTAATTAGGCTACTGGATAGAAATCTCGAACTCGTCTTCAATCAGGGAAACCACGCTAGAGGATAAGCTTTTGCGATAAGTCGCAGTTTGTCACCCAGCACGCATACATCATATCCTGCCCATCGCGGCAAACAGTTGTGATGTTGTGACATTGGAATCATATTTCTCGCGACTTTGTGAGCATAACACTAGTGATTAAATCAAACGAAGTTCAATGCGTGAACACACATGTCCTACCTTCATTGTTTCATTGTAGAAATATTCCTTTGGATCAAACGGCGACCCCGGTAGCCATATAGAAATAACAGCTGCGATTAAGCAAAATTGTTGACACTAAAAACAACGAAAGGTAAGAAATTTTAGAACGTACATCTTAACAATTTCAGAAAATTTTCAGTCGTTTCATTCGTTCACAACAGATTCAATCAAGAAAAATAAGGTAATGTGTAGTTGGATGTCATAATCTTTGTCGCTGGAAAGTCAACTGCATATCTTATTGAAATCAAGAATGTTACTAAATATTGTTCACATTTACACACTTTATATTAAAAGGATAAAGCTCTCGGCGTTGATCAATCCCTTACGGATGTGCCACGCATTCGACTTCATTAAGCAACGTTTGGAGGTGATTGAATGCATTTCACGCCTTTACAACGACTCGCGGCCGCCTACCGATGTATCGAGCCAGTGCTGCTATTCTACCAGGCAATTCTGGTACCAATTTGCCGATCCCCTTGGTGGGCCATGGGCGTGGGGATCGATTCCATGTGTGTATTGTAGGCTGCCTCCGACCACGCGCCACACGTGCCCTTTCGCACTTTATATTAGGGTTACAAATATATAACAAATATACGGGAACTATTAAAAAATAAGTGACCACGCCTTAATTTGAGTAGAGATTACTTAAAGCGCCTAATTTTTCGTTCCGCGCTGTGTGCATCGAAAAACTTGTTCGACGAAAGCTTTTTGCAAATTATTAAATCTAGGGAAAGACTTTTCAAAAAACACGTCTAGCAGAACGTCTGAGTTTCACACCACCAGAAATATTGCGCATTTAAGTCAATGCATAAGACAACATATTTCTTAAAGGAAACTATGTGAACTAACAAGACGATTTTCGTCACCTATAAACTTGTTGCGTATTGTTGGTTGCCAAATGCGTCTATCTCTACCGGCACTGTCGAACTGCGATGAATCTGGCTGCTCAGTCCTTCTCGGACAGTTTAGTCCTGAGGGGTCACGGTCAAGTTACTTTCACTTAGTATAAAGAAATCTGCCTCAACTCGACCTTCAAGACGAATCAGAACTTGCTGTTTCTGAAAACAAGGGGGAAGGAACGTATGAACTTTTATTTTATTTTTTTATTTACATAAGCCCACATCACTTGTACTACGCGGATTCAAACAGTTCCTTCATCTGATTTAATTCCTCACATCCCTATTACATAAATGTCTTCTAGAATATTGTGTGGGTTCTGTTCTTGACCTCTTACTCTTTCATGCTGTCACTTATTACCCTTCCGTGTGAATGTGGTTGGTTGCTGGTCGGATCGGCTCTCTCGGAATCCGGACCCATACCACAGCGTTCCACGTCAGAAGCAGGTGCTACCTTTTGTGGAATTGAAGGACGACCAAATCCAAGACAAGTCCGGCACCTATTTTACGACCCTATGAAGGATGTAGGATTTGGTTTAGCCTTTTTGGGGTCGAACCCAACGTTGCGCGTATTAAATGTCATCATTACTACTGCGCCTTCTACACTCTACGAAATATTATTAGGATTGATGACTTTGATAAGTTTCTCTAATAAGCTGGCAGGAAATCTACGCAACACTCGCGTTTTTTGTTCAGATTTATATAAAGTTTTTCATCTTACGTTGATTGATCATTGGACCACAACAACGTTCAATCAGACGCTTTCTCCTATAACTGCTGCGCTGCGGCTGAGAGTTGACGGGCTCTTTATTCGGCACTGACGAAGAAATTCACTGTTCTCTTGATGAGCGACCACAAGGTTGCTACAGGGTTACTTATTAGTTCACAAAAACTGAAGTTTCGACGAATTTCGCCATCCTCAGTGCCTCGAAAGGTTAGGTTGGTTGCGATCTTATCGGTTAAGGACTTCGATTTCCTCAGACCCACCGTTTTGTGTGAGTCTTCTACTGAGTCCTCTACTTGCAGACCAACCCCACAAGGTCAACGTCGGTGAGTAATGCGCCTTTCTCGAGTTAAAACATTGGTTTGAGATATTGTGTTAGCTTACGACTGATAGCTAGGCGGAACGCCTCTTGCGGTTGCTTTTGGATTCCTGGAATTTATCTAGAATGCCTCAAACGTTTTATGCTCTAAAGTTTTAGATTCTTGTGTGAGAAAGCACTGTCATTAGGAAAAAAGATTATCTTAACTCGACAAGACATGCGCTTTTCCACCGAACCAATCCGAACTTCATGAAACGAGGATAACTGCATTATGTATGGGGTCTACTGAGGATAGTCGCTGAGCATTGTATATAGAAATGCGACTACTCCGCCTCTGCCTACGATGCAAACAAGACAAGATTCTCGCGTAGATGAAGAAGTGCGCGATGAAATAATTCTCTAAGAGCACTTTTTTTAAAGAAAGCTAAGCACCAGTGAATGGAAGATAGACATCCGAACAGTTCGGCTCGTGTGTATGTAGAATTGTCTTGATCAACCAGCGGCACCCAATTGAACATCTGCTCGCTAATGGTGGTATGAGGACAGTTGAGTATCTACACTAGTACCCTATGATGCTCTACCAGCCACCGTCGTAACTTATTCCAATCGGCAGAAATCTCAACGAATTTCGGAGTTCATTTTACTAGCGAGCATCTGAGAAACATTATTACTGTGAGCGACCTGTTGTCGAACAGAAATTCATAGCAGTTGACCACATTACTCTAGTACAGCGTTCTTTTTTCTTTTTATACTTTACAATACCTGCCCCTTTGAAGGTATAAGAGCTTCTACGAAGTTTTAAAGCAAACTCTTTTAAGTGTACCTAATGTTCACTGATGACTGTTAACTAGAAAAATTCTTACTCATTAGGCGTTGTGTTTTCTTGTCGAACAGTATTTTCCATGTAAGGCTACATTTCCCTTCAGGCATTAGTAAATGATAGATCAATACATTAAGTCTATTTAGATAGAATTTTTAAACAGTTTCTAATACAAAGCTGTTTTCCGTTTGGTGCTATTTTTCGCCAAATGTTGAAAATTTACTGTAAGTCCAAGCAAACCGGTCTTTCGTACACCGAAGCGCCGTTCGAAAAGTGCATACGACAGGGCACCTAGAATTCCCATGGCTGATCCGTACGATCTAAATTATGAGTCAGTTAGGTGCGTAACAAAGAACTAACGAAAATGTTAAGTATTTATTAGGAAAGAAAGACCACTGAGTGAGAAACAGCTTGTTTTTTCTTCGCGTTTAATTCTCGTACTTGTGAGATGAAATACTGAAGGTCATATGGCCGGCGGAAGACACCTTGAAAATTTACCTGAATGCGGCAAGAACGATATCCGGAAGATGTGCTGACTGACCGTATCCAACGGCTAACTGGAACACGTTGTAGGCATGGCCATTTTTTTCGCTATTATTATCAATATCGTAATAATAATATTATCATTTACCGCCTACCATAATTTTTAACGGCAGGGTATCATGTGAAATACAACTAAGATGATACTGAGATATTTGCAAAACTCCGGACCGCAGGTGTCTGCGGTGGGGAACGAACGCGCTATTGTCCTTTCCGGGCAGTAACGCGTTCACCACCATACCATGCGGGTCCTTCGTTTCGCCTGTCTCTCAGCTAGTTCTATTGATCGGCGCCATTATAGTAGACAGTATATAAAAAGAGTAAGATTGTGATTTCTGACGGGTTCTATGGGCCGTGATATAAGGAGAAAAAAATTGGAGATTTGAAAATAAACGATCAGGACTAACGATTTTAGAAAAGCAAAAAGGGTAAGCATAAGAAACACTATGTAAGAAGTAGACTGGAGAATTGTTATAAACGATGAAGAAAAGCATCATTATTCCTCACTCCATCAAATCCCATTGCAGTCATGAAGAGCAGAGCCATACCAAATGCGGCCGCGACCACCGACTGTCGTCCGTAGGTTTGCAGAACGTGTGATGTACTAGTAACGACAGCTACCATCTTTCTCCAAATCGGGCTTGAGATCACTTATAAAATCGATAAAGGTTGGAATAAATACGCTCATTCTTCACAGTAAATGTTTTAAGGAATATATATTGATGAGGAATTTTCACTAGAAATTTCTTTTACAACCCTATGTGTTTTGCTTTGGGAGCAGACTTAGGCTAGAGGATAGAACAGGATAGGGTAGGCTTACGATAAAGACGGCTTAGGATAAATCGTTTACGTGAACCTTGCCTATTGAGAATCCTGAATTTTTTAGAGCTAAGGACATCAAAATTCTGTACGATACTGTAAGTTACCTATGATATCTTATTTTTTACTTTTCTATTTTGTTTGATCCATCTTCACATCCACTGTACAGTTTCCAGCACTTCCCACATTCTATTCGTTTCCTCGCATCCATTGTCCACGAAGATCTTCCATTTTTTACGTGTGCCTTCGGTTGCTGCTTGAGGATTTTCATTTCATCTAGAATGTCCTAGAATGCTGGTCGAGCAATTTTCTCTGGAGTCCTGAGAAAGCCAGATTGGAGCGTTCCCAATTGGATTGCAGAGAGTGTTCTTCCCAGACAAGTCCAGTACCAATTTTCCGACCTCGGAGGTATGAGAGGTTGAGTTCGTTCGGAAGGGAATCGAACTAGCACCATATTCGTGACGATGGACATCACTACCACTCTGCTATCCGCCCCTATGATAAGATACCCATGGTAGGAACTTTCAATGTTGAAAACCAAGATCCAGGTAGATTTTAACAATGAAGATTACCATTTTTTTTGTTCCTTATAGACTGACTGTGGTTTTCACCTACAGAATATAAAGTCAAGAAAAACCTTTGAAGAAGTCATTTCAAAAACTAAAAAGAAAGCAAAAACGGTTTTTAGTTTAGAGAGAAAGCTAACCAAAATAAGAAAAAAAAAACTTTCTGGCCACTCAGCTGTTAATATAGATGTATCGAAATATGAATTCTACCTAAATTCTGGTTCACTTCCACCTTTTGATTTCTAACAGCCAATGACGGCGTTCGAATGAAAAACATTCGAAGGAGAAACGCCTTCATCACCATCAACACTATGCCGAACGCACCAAATATCGCACATGTCATTCGTAGACCACAGGCGGTAACCATTAACTGGAAGATTTCGTAATCTTTTAGTGCTAAAGAGACAATTCCACGGTGAACTTTGGTGAATACACTCGGGGATCGCCATTTTGTAGCGGTTTTGACGAGTTAATCTGGATGTGTCACTAGGAATCGCTTTGCGATGCATACTGTTGCTCAACTCGTTCAAAGACGAACAAAAGCGACAGAAACAAATATAGAATCTAAGGTGCTAAAAAATCCTAGTAAAAAGCCAATTTCTGGTTTATAAAGTAAAACCGACAAAAAAACATAATATCTTCCATACACTTTAAATTTGAACAGTTTCTACCACCTGCTTCCTGTGAAAGCAACTGCGATGTGCAGCAGAGTTCGTTCCTCAGCATACTCATCCTAGCTGAGAATGTGCTCGACATTTCCATCCAGAAGTCCGGTTATGAGTATACGTCAAAAAAAATTCTAGCGGGCCTATCGGGCCTTTCGTGGCTACACTATCACAAAAAAAGGTTAAAAAAGAGCTTCATACAAAAAATGTGTTGCTTCCACTTCTCATGAGGAAGCAAAAGTAATTGAACAGCTCCCATGCGCCACTAGGCCAAATGAAATTTGCAGCCATAGGGAGCTTAGCGGATTCTACTATCGCGTAGACTTAACACTCTTAACAGGACTTCCACATAAAACGCGGAATTCTCAAATATAAGCGAATTTATTGAAGGAATGGACCCCAGCCACGATGAGATATGGACAAAGGGGACGGCGGATCGCGATGAGAACAATCAGCCTGCTTTCACTCCTTCCGAAAAGTACTGATAGTAAATCGATGAAAGAGCAATTTCATATAAAACATTATCCATACCCCTACTATAATTGGTGAGATCACATTCGTCAGCTGATCCAGAGCTGTGAATGCGGCGTTCAAGCCTAGAATCGTTGAAAAAAGACTGATACCGAAAGAAGAACAATCTAAACGTCAACAGTTTAACAACAAACTTGAAAGTGTTCCCCCACTGCTTATCACCACTAGCCAGTCTCTGGAGAGAAGAGATTTTTCAGCGTTAAGAAACAGTCGATTAACTGCACAGGCAGCAATACCAAGAATAAGGAACGATGTGAACCAGACAGAATAAGGCTGTACCGACATACACACTGTAATCAATCAATTACATATTTTTATGACAAAACTACATATTTTGAACGCATTTTCCTACTGATTTATTACATTGACTCATTGATTTGATATCATAGCTTGTCAAAGAAAGAATACATATTGTTTAGTCATGCCAAGATTAAAGGAAAGTCGGTTTCTGAACTATTGTATATTTTGTGCATTAGCCTTCTATCTGCTTATTACTTGGATAACTATCAAGGTTACGGTGGAATAACTAAACAAGTGGATGGGTGGAAAACTGAAGGATGTTCTATACCTGCCTTTCTACTGCTCTCGTAAATCCAACACAAAACACTGTTTAGTTTTCTAGGGGCGCGTATAGTGCAGTGGTTAAAGATCCCTGCAATAAAGTGGGTTCGATCCCACGCCCGAGGTCTGACAGGCCTTCCATTTCTTAGGAGTCAGCAAATTGGTGCCACATTTATCTGGGAGGACAGTAGCACTGACTCGATACATCGGTAGGTCACCGTTAGTTATTGCATAGGGCAGATATGCATTCAATCACCTCTGGTGATGCTTCTTGAAGTCGAATGTATTTAACATTCCTCAGAGACTGATCAACGCCGGAAAAATTATCCTTATCGTTTTTTACCCGGTTGTATACACTTAAAATTCGAAGCAAAGCGTGTAAAATGATACGCCCTGCTTTTACAGTTCTGTCAAAAATGAAGCAGAAGCAATACAATCGTTTGGCATCGACGAAAGGCAGTATGTAGTTCAATCTCAGCTTAAGCCTTTGCCTCTCAGCTACCTAAAACTTTGATTTTTTCGGAATTTAACAATTCGACGTTGTCAGGAGTTCTTGCAAAACTTCAGAAAACAAAACGATGATTTTCGCAGAAGAACATGCCAACCAACACTCCAGTACATTTTGTGTGCGACCAGCGACGGTTTGGTTGAAAAGACAAAGCAAGTGAATCTCGGAAAAAAATTCTGGATCTTCTTGCAAAAATCATTGATGTAAAGGTTAGAAGAAAGAAAAAAATAGCTCACCGATGAATGCGCTAGCACCAAGTGTGATACTGATGTTGTTCACAGGAACGACTGTCAGAATAGCTGAAATATGAATCCGATCCATGCGGAGCACAGAAGTCAACACCTCGTTGGGTTTTGCAGAAGGTTTTAAATTATTAATTTTTCTTGCGTGTTACCGTTTATTATTGGAATTATTCTAACGTTTCAATCATTAAAGAAAGACTTTAAATGACCCTTCAAATATACGGACATTAGAAAGATTATAACTGTGAATCGCTTAAAATTCCTTATTAACGATTTTTGATGCATATACTCAGCGGCCACTGATCTTCTTCACAGAAGGATCTCGTTACGGTTAGCCATGAGGGAATTTGGCTTGTCCCAGAAGAAGAATTTCTCGGAATATGCGGCAGTGGAGGAGTCGGCGGCATCAGGGTTCTCGTCAGCACGAGTTCGGCCATAAGCACCTATTCATCCAAACAACTAACAACTGGTATCGGAATTTTGGGGTTGAAGAGATATGGATCACTACCGACTTTGACAATTTTCGTCGTCTTTGCATCTACAACAAGCTATGACGAGGTGAAGTCGAAGTTTATTCAGTTCATGAGTTGGTTGCTGGAAAGAAGCCGTTCTTGAAGACATTGATGTGGAACACGATGGCCTCATTCAGCATTTTCACGTGAAGACCATGAAAGCTGACAGCTTCAAAGTCACCAAGACAGGTCTGTCTCCAGAAACACTCGAGCTGATATTCCAGCTTGGAATCAAATGAGTAACATGAAACCGGCCACCCACGACCGAACATGCAAAACAATGCAGACAGGCGAAAAATGAAGACCTTTAGGAGAGAAGAGTAGCAATTATAATCAAATATACTGAGGCTGGGAAAAGATTTCGGAAACTCCGCCGAAACTTCATTACTTACGAGACCAAGGTGATCGGACTCTGACACCTAGAAGAAACAGTAACAGCATTCAAAAAAACAATGGAGATGATCATTTACTACTACTACTCGAATCTCTTCAATGGCCAAGACCTCGCGCCTTCATATGAAATAAATGAGGATGAATATATCGTACCGCGGGTTCTCCCTTCCGAAATCCGACATGCCATTTCGTCGGTGAAAAATCGAACAGCAACAGGTTCGGACAGGATAAGATCAGAACACCTGAAGAACCTTCCACCAGTCCTCGTAAACACACTGGCTCAGCTATTCACACGTTACCAGTCTAAATGCAAGATCCCTACTCAATGGAAGACCAGCAGGACTGTGGCACTCTTCAAGAAGGGTGGCCTCTACGATATTGACAACTATCGCCCAATCTGCTTGCTTTTTGCCGTCTACAAAATTTTCATTCGGGTCATCCTAAAAAGGATTGACGGAACACTGGACCAAGGAAGGGAATGTGAGTACTCCGGGTTTCAAAAATATTTAATACGATGAAAGCAGTCATAGAAGCCCTGGATAGCCAGGGTCCCTACTCAGCATGTAAAGTTCAATCCACATCGTTACTAATACTAAAGTAAAAAGAGGGGTTAGGGAAGACGATACCATGCCGCCGAAATTCTTTACTGCCTCGTTCGAGAACGCCATGCGAACATTGGAATGGGACGAAATGGAAGTGAACGACGGTGGTCGGCAACGTTCGCTTAGCTGATGATATCACTCTCATAAAACCAAGCATTAGCTACAGAGATGGAATGCTTGCCGAGTTTGACAACGCTTATGGAAAAAACTGCTTTCGACTAAATCTCACAAAAACGATGCTCCTGATGAAGGAATTGGTTTCGTATGTCCCGTTCACGCTTAAAGGAACGAATATTTTCATATGCTCTAGGTACGACTATGTAGGTCGCGAAATCAACATGATGAATGGCGGAACAAACAGCTTGGGAATCTTTCAAAAGCATCGAGGATGTACTTAGAAAAACAAAGAATACCCCACTCCGTGCCTATCTTTTCGACTCCACGATTTTTCCTGCCTTAACGTATGCTTCAGAAACCCGATCGCTACGTAAGCACGATGAAAGATTATTCAACATTATTGCATTCGCAGTCGAAAGGACGATCACAGGAGTATCATGTGGAATATAACCATAATGATGTTGAGATATTTGCAAAACTCCGAACTGGTTCGAACTGGCCCGAGGTCCAAGTTTTGCAAATATCTTATCATCATTATGGTTGCATTTCACATAATACCCTGGCATGAAAAACCGTATTAGGCAGCAAATAAAAAGCTAACATTGACATTGATTTTAGGAATGTCCTGTATCACATAGGTAAGAAAAGAGATCGAAACTCTCACCTACGTCACCGATCAAAATCAAAGACGCCGCTCTTCCACGCCAAATTATCGAAAATGAGTTGGAGCGGGCATCTGCGACAACCGATGGACTAGAGCCGTTAATGGCTGGATTCCTCCCTCGGAATGTCAAACGCACAAAAGGAAGACACCAACCCGATAGTCAGAGTTTTTCATGAAAACCTCAGAAGAAAGTCATGAAACTCAACAAGTGCCTAGAGCGAGCAGAACCCACTAGGTTGCTTTTGCACGTAACGGGTGAATGGGAGATTTACTGGCGCCTCACTAGACGACCAATGGTGCGACAGCTTATAAAGGTGATTTCCATCGGAGATATTGTAGATCACATTTACCATGTTTCTTTTCTGACTCTAAAGTAAATATCATGAAGGAGATATTCTAGAAAAAACCTAATAGCTAAAATCGTCTTAAATTGATATGGACTGATGGTGTGATAAAGAAAAGGAGTAACTGATTATATAAATAAATATAAGAGAGAGGCAAGGTAAAAAAGTGACGGAGAGAAAGCAGAAATCCTACTCTTTCAATGGCTTAGCACCTGATCACCGCGCGAAGTCCATCCTTTAAGCCAATTCTCCCAAAGTAAGAATGAATTCGATGTCAGGCGAGAATAAACCAATGCCGACACTTTCTAAGCCAACCACCATTTTAACTCGATGTGGATAAGCAATGCTTGCTTTTATTATCGTGCAACATGAGGTTGGTATGTAAGTTTCATTAGGGTAACGTTTCGGAATCTTCCCCTTCTTCAACGCCACGTTGATCCGCGTTGATGGTCTATAGATGGTCGCCGTCGCATCGAGTCGATTCTTATGGTGGAGCACCGGTCGAATGAAGTAACCTCACTCCGGTCAAATGAAGTAACCTCACTCGTTTCATAGTGCCATTTCATACAGAGAGGTTATTAATCCATCGCTATCGATTTTTGGCTGTTTTTTAGAAGACGAAGCGTGAGCCGAATAAAAAAGTTTCTGTTGAATCTTGTCTTAGTTCAACCATTCAAGAAACTATTGAATAATCATGTCGTAGTTAAACTATGATCAGTTGTGAAAGTACTGATTCGTTATGTGGTAGTAAATAAAATCCTGAATTGCCATCGTGAAAATAAATGAAATTTGATGGTAATAACTGACAACCGTTCTGTACGAAAGCGTGTTGGATGGCTAGGAAACTTCATTCGAAGGAAGACCTGCATGGTGAGGACTAATGATTGTGGACCACTGACACGAATAAAAATGGCTCCGAAGAAAGAAAAAAAGCTAAAGGTTAGCCGAATAAAACTTCTACATAAACCTCGTTATTAGCTTAATAATCTAAAAAAAAAATCCATCCTAAGAAAACTCACGTAATGGTAGGAAACCATTTAGAAGGTAGGGAATCTTCCTCATATCAAAAAGGTTTGCTGAATGTTTGCAACGATATGCTGGTAAAGTTTAAGCACGGCTATACCATGATTTAAGTAAAAGAAAGTCTTGCTAACCCGAAATATTTGAAGTCAAATGTGAATTGTTGTGGATTACAGATGATTTCTCGTGAATGCAAGCCATTCATGTATCGAAGTAAGGAAGTAGACTTGAGGGAGAGTGATACCAACCGAATTTGCGGCTCACTCGATCGAACTGTCTGCCTAGATGTCCACTAAGAATCATCTGACCGATTCCTTCACCGAACTGCTCAATCGACACCATTCTCATTCCGCCAAGTGCTTGCATACAAAGTGAAACACAGAATGACCATGCTCGATCCTCCTTTGAAAGAGATTGTAGGCTTTAGTATAAATAATCGACGAAAATAATGTTGACGGTCAAAAAATACACACGTTCCCACACCCACGTATACATATCCGCACATAAGCGTACAAACATACGCACAGATTCACTGAAAAGGCGGGTTCGACATTAATTGCAGTATGTCCAGTTCCTTTAACCGTTACACTATAGCTGAGTATATATTTTTTACATCACCCGTCGTCACATCTACTGTGCGGATCCTGGCACTGATGAGGATCAAAGAAATGTTGAGATTCACGGGTCGCATCCAAAATGAAATGGCCGGTGCTCTTGTTATCCGAGTGATTTTTATTTATACACGTTTGTTTACATTCAAATATGTAAACAAGAAAAAGGAATTTATTAAAGATCTATCATCATTGAACGTTTTCCGTACTTAACTTCACTTCAAAATCTTCATTTTTAACGGTAATGTAGAGATGTTCAAAGCTCTATGAAACGTATAAACCATTGAAGGCCATTGTTCAAGCAAAATATCCATCCAATCACTTCTACGATGCCGGAAGAAGTCGAAGACATGACGTGTGGCTCGGGTGTTGATCAAGGACAAATGCTTTTAAGATGGTATACATGCATGTAAATGAAGCAGATGAAGCGCACGTGGCCAACATATTCGTCGTGTTCAAAAGTGAACATGAGCTGAACTGGAATACAAAGATGATAAGGAGTTACATAGGAGAATGCTCATGAATTGAGGCAAATTCCATTTAGGAGGGGTCAACTTAATCGTTCAGGTCTTATAGAATGGCTACTATCAGAAGTGTTGACTCAAACTTTTTCACCATTCGATAGTAATCGAAGAGTGAAAAAAATTTCAGCAACCTCTTTTCCTGCAAAAACATGGAAAGAAACAGTGCACAGAAAGAAGTAGCCGATGTAGGAGTGGATAAATTTTATTAAGGCTATGAATGCAAATATTAGTAGATTTTGAAGTACTCAGCGGCAGATGATGTGGGATAATGCATGAGACAAAGGAGATTAAAGCATTCGGCGCTGACCTACCTGGATGTGCCATTCATTTGACTCCAGTGGAAGTATCGAAGACGTTACTGAGCGCATATCTGGTTTATACAATGACTCTCGGAGATCTACCGGTGCGTATCCAGTGATGTCGCTCTCCTCTCAGACAAGTTTATTAGGAATTTGCTTATTCTGGAAAGATGGATGGCCCCGAGCACTAGGTTCGAAGCGAAAACCCTGTCTGTGTTGCACAGTGCTTCGAACCACTGCGCTACATGATCACCGACATGGCGTTTTAAGCTTGAAAAGCGAGATGATACTAAAAACGTGCGGGAAAAGCGGAAAAATTGGGATAAAGACTTTTGAGCGGCTTGTCATTGGTACTTGAAGAAAGCAATAATAGTTTAATCGATAGTACCTTCAATATACGTCGTATTTTCTGCATTTTCCTTCCACTAGCAAGTATAATAGCAGTTTCAAATCTGTTGGTTTAAAAACCACTGTTGACAATTGCCCTCTACTCGGCGAAAGATAAATACTTTGTGCACGTAACAGCCAGCTGCCCTCGACTCATGGGTTAATGTAAATGTAGACGCGACAAAAACACACACACCCACACACACACACACACACGCACACACACACATACACACACTTTAACACACATAGACAGACACAGATACATCACAGACCCCATAATAAATAAATGTCAACAAAAGTATTAAATTATAATAAAGAACAATAAATATAGGAGGAAACTAGTCTATACCATGCATGTCGTTAGATAAGCGGCGTAGAGGAGAAGATTCGTCTTGGATCGGACGACCGTCGAGGGACTCATAGTAGCATTCAAGCGGCTCCGCCTTATCGGCGCTCCGAAAAATTCGTCACATTCACTATCGGTACAAGTTACTGCGTTGAGCACTCATGTTAATCGATAGCAGCAGCACACATAGACGATGGAAGGAATTTCCTTTATTCACTGATACCTACAAACTTTGTTAAGTCAATAGATGCAGCAGAGCTGCGGAAAAAAACAAAAAAACAAGAGATCAACGTCGCGCTACCACGATATTACGAAATTTGAATCTCCCATTAGAACGTTTAGGATTAGTGCCTGTGGCTTTTGGTAAGGCGAAACCGAAATTTCGAATTTTTCTCTAAGATTCAGTATTAAGGAGAGCCCCATCAATAACACCAACATTCATGTACAAATAATCCGATTATTTTAAGACGCCTCCCAACGGTTCATGGCCTCATCGTGGCTGAGAGCTGTTCCTGGATGTCGGACTGCAATGTACAGCGAGGAGGTTCGTCCCACCGGCAGGGTCTCCCAAGTTGAGAAAGAGTACGGCGTTTCCATCAAGAAGCCTAGCTAAGAGTAAACCAATGCCAGGATCCACCGCCGTCCTGGTATCAATGTCGCATGGTGGTAAATCTCCCTCTGATCCACAAAGACTACCTGCGGTGGTGACGACCTGGGGCGGACTTTGGTCAAGCTGTCCTCGGGATTCCAGGGAACCACAATGGCTTGAGCAGCAAAGCTCCGAAACATGGTGATTATGCTGGGGCCCGTACAACTAGTGAGGACGGGCCATTCAAGTATCAAGTATGTATTTTAAGACGAAATTGTTTTTTAACCATATGGACCAAACCAAATACGTTTCTGTGCTGATATTTATCACTGCTTTTAGAATCATTCTTATTTTTCTGCTGTTATTATTTGTTCATTCATTTAATTGCTTGCGTGACCAAGGAGGCGTGTGGCGCATTACTGAGAGGTTCCTTGCAACACACATTTGGAATTGATCAACACTTATCAGATCGATCTCCGCTCCCATGGCCCACCAAGCCTTCCATCCCTCCAGGGTTGGCGAATCCCATAATTCCAAGATGAATCATCTTGAGTATAAATTGCAGACTTTCTTTAAGACGACGTAACTCTCCAGAAGCAACTGATCCTTCATTGTATTCCGAATATGTTCGTAGAACACGGAACAAAGCAAATTAACGAAGTGATGGAGTACATAAAATATATGGTTACAGGACATAAAAATAAATAAAGCAAAATAACGGCACCATTAATTTAGCACCCAATGGTGGCGGCGAATTTTCCAGGATAATGAACAGTGAGCTTTATTATTCAAGATTGCTAGCCGTGATTAAAAGGAGTTCTGATATTCAACAAGGATAAATGAAAGACTATTCAAAGAGCCATGAATTTGAGAAACTAGGTTTTAAAAACTCGAGGAAATGATTACCGACTGGTGGCTATGATGGCGCGGATAGTGCCCGTATATCACACCTTGTCTAATGGTTAGCGCAGAACCAAGCAGAATTTTAAGTAATAAGGTGACTTTAGCAGTTTAATAAGATGTTTGAAAATAAACACGCTAGGGAAGCGCTGTGAGAGAATAGTTGTATCCTGGTCGTGAAATGCGCGAAAATCTGAACTATGTAACTGCCCAGTATTATTTATTTGCTTATTTATTTGTTACAAAGAAAATGTCACCTATCCCATAGGAATCACCTCACCTTTAAATTTAATCTAAACACTCATTAACTGTCTACTTTAATGGAAACTCATAATTCTAAAAAAACTAGAGAAAAAGGGACACCATTGAACATAATTGGGATAGAAGAAGGCCGAAGTGTTGTAAGTTAGATTTTGTCATTGCTTTAATGCGTGTGATTACGACTAACTATGTTAACTTACTTGATACTTGAATGGCCCGTTCTCGCTGGTTGTGCAGGCCTCAGCATAATCTCCAAATTTCGGAGATTTGCTGGTTAACCCGTTATGGTACCCTTGAATCCCGAGGTCAGCCTGGCCAAAGTCCGCCCTTGGTCATTCCTACCACAGGCAGTTGCAGCCCTTGTGGAACAGGGGTAGAGATGAATCAACAATGCTAAAGCTGAGCAAAAATTGTAGATTTGAAGCTACATAAATCATACTGATAAGCCCATATCGATATCGATTAAACGACCTGTTTATTTCCCAGTTTTCGTCCATAGTCGTCAACGGTTTTCATACTTTTCATGTAAAAATTATCACACATGAGCCTTCTGCATCGAATTGGAGGAATTCCTATCAAGGCTTTAAGACTGCATATTTCCATCATACCAAAACATTAAAGGCTACCATTGATTTAGCGGCAGGCAGAGAAAACCGTGAACTCTTCCACGGCTAGAGTCGATAAATGAATAATGGTTTTTTCGGGAAGAAACGATAAACTTTCGACGGCTAGAGACTTATGAGATTGAGAATGAAGTAGAGTTTAGAGTTACAGAAGACGCCCGTACATTTTACTACATTTCTCCTGGGGAACAGATTGCTCCTAGAATTTGGGAGGATTTTATGCTGAATATGTTTCGGTATATCTTGAAGCCGACCACAGTAAGACAATTATGGTCCGGAATAACAAACTAAAACGAAAAACACCAAGTTACCGGGTCCAAACTTTGCAACGGGTTCAAAAAGTGAACATTACATGCCATCTATAAACGATGGCCCGAGTTTCCTCATAACTGCAGATAATTTTCGGTACCTAGAAGGTTCACAAATATGATAATTTGACATAATTTTAGATGAGGCTTCGCTCTATCACTTCAGAAGGATGCAAGAACTTTCGTTTACTATAGCTTTCATTTTTGAGTTCACTTAGAACTAAAGTCTTTAAAAAATATTCGATTTTTTATCATGGTAAAACTAAAGATTTTTTGTTCTTGGTGAAGATCTCCAATTCTGATAGCTTTAATTTCAAGTGACGAAGTTTCTTATACCTCCTAACGGTTTACCGCCTCACCGTCGATGGGAGGTGTTTCTGTGTGTCGGGCAGTGAAATACAACGTGGATTAATCTCCAACAAGGCCTCCCAAACCGAGAATGAGCCCGGAGTTTTCACCCGGTAACCCAAAATAAGTAGCAGGATCCACCGCCGTCCTGGAATCAAACTAGTCTCTTGGTGGCAGATCTCCCTCTGACTCAGTTGGGCGGGGACTGCCTGTGGTGGTGACAACCTGGGCAGACTTTGGCCAGGCTGACCTCGGACTCCAGGGAGACACAATGGCTATGGCTAAACTAGCAAAACTCAGAAAAATGGAGAATATGTTGAGGGGCAGGGTGGGCCCACAACCAGTAAGAGCAGCCCGTCCAAATATCCAAGTATCAAAATAAAGTTTGTTATAACCTTGAATATCCTTGTTGGAAGGCATAACTGTTTTCGTGCATGTATGAATTGGAAGTGAAGATCGATAAGTTGTTTCAAATATTGGCAACGGCAATGAATGGACAGGATTTCGTTTTCTTTTCAGCACAGAAACAGCATACAATTTCATATACTGTTGAGGCAAATTCATGAAAGTCCAATTAAGCGGTGTAAAAGGGTCTCCAACTTTCATGTGAAACTATTTTCATTGTGTAATTTTTTAGTTGATCTCTTCTCTTTTTGCTCACATTCTTTTCCACCAAAACCAACTTCCCATCAATAGTAACCACTAAAAAGTTGCAGATGAAGCGGAGACACTAAAGCCTGTTGTGCTTTCTGCTGAAGAGACTGAAGAAAGCGAACCGGAGAGAGAATGTGAACCCTTTGATGATCTCAGTAGATGGTGTAGTGGCACAAAACTTTCGACAAAAACTGAACTGGTTTGAGCTGACAATCATTGGACTAGCGCACCACATCGAGAGATTTTTGTGAGTTGTCTACAGTCATTGTTTGAGAAGTGGTCGTGAGCGAGAAGAACCGTTTTCCTATACAGAAGAACTTGGGGGGGGGGGGGGGGGGGGGGGGGAGGAGGGAGGTGGAATAAGTGTTGTGATAAAAATCTTCATCGTTTTCTATTTTACGATGGACGTTGTTAGGCAATCACATCTGAGTGACTATAGGAGTTCGCGTCTGCTTTTGCATGTCATTTTTTTGCATTCGCTGTTATGATGAAAGGGAAAATGGGAAGTCTATTAGAATTGGAAAATCCTTACTTTGCGGAACAACTAAGGGTGCAACCGAAACCATCAGTTGTACGAATTTAGGCCGTTAATCGAGCTTGTCAAGAGTGGCCTAGTTACTCCTATGACCGACTTTCTATTAACCTCGGCATTGTTCAAGTAATTCTTCGTATTTTTGTTGAGCAAACGCTAGGTGTTATTATTCTTTATTCATGAATAAGCTGACGTTTCGGCGGATTTCGCCTTCCTCAGAGCCTGGAAAGGTCAAGCCGATCAAGCCGATAGCAATCTATTCGGCCAGACACCTCCATAACCAAACAAAGAAACTCTAAACCAAGATTTCAATCACATTGAACACAGCTTTGCACACTCACTGCTTTCTATGAGGTTTCCACTAAGTATGTCACGTAGAGACCAACCGCACAGAAATCACATGGAAGCATAACGTGCCCTTCCCATTAGAATAGCAGTCTTATATACTGCCCTATATCATGCGTGATAATGAGGCATTCTTCCCTGCGGTTCATTTTCGGATTTCTGGAGTAAAGAAGAGAGCAGAGAGAGGAGTCCCTGAACTTGGCGCGGCAAATAGCCATTTTTAATGGCAACCAAACTGTAGCTCGAGATAGGTGTAGTGGAAACCACAGGTACCACAACGATAACTCTAGCGACAATGAGATCCCGTTTATCCTATCCTTCTTTCCAAATGATGTAGTATGAATAGGTAGGTAGTACAGAAGGCTATAAAATTCTGCTTAACAAGGACAGGTTTAGAGAATTCGGTAAATGTAGTTGAAATACCACCGAGTAATCTTAAGCGCCAGCTAGTTCGTAACCGCCCATATGACCGTTTATGTGCAACTCAAAAATGCATAATTTGCCCTAATGGTAGAGACGGTGATTGCATGAGCTCGGGTATAGTTTATCTGATCTCCTGTAAGACGTGTGGTGACGAATACATTGGCGAAACGGGCAGACCCCTCTGTGTCCGCATAAAAGAACACCTAGTCTGCAAACGTAAACCAAATACCCCACTAGGCACGCATAGGATCTAGAGACATAACGGAGATGACTTTCAAGTATGGATCACGATCCCCGCATAGGAGTCGAAAGCACAAGCGCTCAAAACTCTTGAAGCGATCTGGATTAATTGCAGAAATCCGAAAATGAACCGTAGGGAAGAATCTCTCATTATCACGCGGGCAGTGTATAAGACTGTTATTCTGATGGGAGAGACACATTATGCTTTTATGTGATTTCTGTGCGGTTGGTCTTCACGCGACATACTTAGTGGAAACCTCATAGAAAGCGGTGAGTGTGCAAAGCTGTGTTCAATGTGATTGAAATCTTGGTTTAGAGTTTCTTTTTTTGGTTATGGAGGTCTCCGGCCCGAATAGATTGCTATCAGCTTGACCTTTCCAGGCTATGAGGATGGCGAAATCCGCCGAAACGTCAGCTTATTCGCTAATAAAGAATAATAACACCTCGCGTTTGCTCAACAAAAATACAAAAAATTAATGGCCTAGTTACCTGTTAACTTGGACATCACATCTTTACGAGTTGTGAGGGTCCCAGCATATTTCCCTTTCGTTTTTTTGTCTCAAAATCATCGTTGGTTGTGATCGCTAAAAGAAGTGCAGTTGCAGCTGCACGTCACGTCTGCCCGCCCTACTTGTAGGTTGTCGTCTTGGGGAGGCCTGCATCTTCATGGAATTAAACCCACAGCTTTTTCGTTCATATATCGTCTCTTTTTTATTGTATAACCGCATCATCTATTTTTAACCATGCATTTGCGTTCTCCTGAGTGTCGAAGGTAGATATTATGTGTGCTGGTTATACTTCAGAAGATATCGTTGAAGCAGTCTATGAGAAGTGCGCAGTAGTATACTTGACGTGGTTGAATTATCAGCCCCCGTCTCTGCTGAATAACATGGCGCTTAGAGTACTGTTTAATAGAAACCGTTAGCGAGGAGTTTTAAACCCACTAGTTCGTCTGTGGTCTCATGTGTTGACCCGAATCTAGCCATTGCTGTTCTCCTTCGTCTGCTTAATTCCTCCATCATGTTGTTCTCCATGTCCATTGAATGCCAGAGGTTCACATACGAAGTTGTCTCCGTAATTAGAGAACTATCTAGTATGATCAGTTCGCCTCGGTCCATGGGTTTTTCATAAAGCGATTTTTGTTTCGATTTATGCGTAGCACTATCTTTTTTCCTGTGAGCTCGTTGATCATCTCTATGCTCATCTACGTCTATGCTTCGTTCGTACTTATGGAGAAGGTGACGATGTCGTCGGCGAAACGAAGGTAGAAATTTTCCATCAATACGCATGCCTTCCTCATCTTAATCGAGTGACATCATTATCCACTGCAATACGGAAATAAACAGCTTTGAGGACATGGAGTCATCTTGCTGAGTCCTTTTTCCTATGTGTGTTGTAAGAAGTCGATGGAAAAGCTCTTGTATTTTCGTAGCACAATTCCGGTAACAGTCAGGTGGAGTTCTTATGTACGACAGGTCAACTCGTTAGTTAACCAATGCTGACAGGTTCGTTTGGATACTGTCAAATGCCTTCTTCTAGTTTATAAAGGTCGAGGCAAGGGGCAGGTGATAGTCCAACAATCTTCAGTGACTCTGGACACGGTTTGGGTGTTATCCATGTAGCAAAATCCTGTCGAAGTGCGGCTTGCTCAGCTGGTTGCGCCTCATAGAAAGTTCAGAAAAGAAAACACATGAGCGGCAAGATATTTTTCGTGAAAGGCTTGCAGAGTGTACTAAACAAACATATAGTATGAATGCTACGATTATCTTTTTGGCGCTTTGGTGATTTTCTTCGGCCAGCTCGACCTTGCTCGACTTCCTCAATTCATCCGGGATTTTTTTTGAAGGTAAAATTTTATGTGGGTTGCAAGATGTACTTGTAGATTCTTTCTTCCAGCTCTAAGATATGAGATCAACAGGAGCTGCAACACAAAATATGGGCCGGGAAGGTACCCATCAATTGACGAATCCGCCATGGCGTTCAGAGTTAGATGAAAATGTCTCTAAATTGCCTTAAGATGAATGCCTACTTGTGCTATTTTGAATGTTAGAATGCTTCTACACCGTCAAGTTTCCATTTCATTACAGGAATCTGCAGCAGGGGTTCGAAAAAATCGAGACGATGTGCGGATTGTTGCAGAGCTATTACAGAGCGCCACTATTGGAAATATGCTATTGTGTGCTCTAGAATGGTTAGCTCTAAATTCGGCTGTTGTAAAAAACATTATTCTTAAAAATGTCTGACCACTGATCATACAATGTGTTAATCACCAATACAACATTTTTTGCAAAGACAATGTATTTTTTTATTTTTTATACGACCCACCCTCACGTCTACTGTGCAGACCTCGGTACTTCTCACATTCAATTCGTTTCCTCGCATCGCATTATCCACGAAGATCTTGTAGCTTTCTTTTTACGTGTGGTTTCGGCTGCTGCTTGAGGATTTTCATTTAATCTTGGATGTCCTAGAATACTAGTCGAGTCGATTCACACTGGAGCCCTGAGATACGCTGGCTAAAGCGTTCCCAGTTGGATTGCAGAGAGTGGTCTTTTTCCCGGAAGAATCCGGTACCAATTTCCCAACTCTGGAGAGATGAAAGATTTAATTAGCCAGGAGTGGAATCGAACTAGCACCACGCTCGTGATAACCTATATCACTACCATTGTGCTATCCTCCTCATGATTATTAATTATAAGCAAGAATTACAAGTTTTAGGTAGAGTTTTTTGATTGTGTAAGAGCCGAAAGTTATAAGTGGTAGATGCAATTTTTTCAGTTACGGGAGAAGGGTATCCGTCGATTTTGACTTCAAAGCAAGAACTGCAAGATTTTACTGCTTTTAGTTAATATTGTTTTCTTTTGTTGCATACACATACATATTGAATTAAGGCATAAAAATGTAAATTGTAAGTTTTAAAATAAATTTAGGATAGAAAAGTGAGATGATGTATTCTTCGAATGACAAACTGTATTGAAGTGCATTGATGGAAGCACGAAAGCATCGCGCCACTCTGAAGAAGTCTACACAATGGTTTAGCATCTTGCTATAGCTAGAAGCTCTCTCTAGGTGCCGTCTCACAATGTTCGAGTAGATACGATTGCGCACTTTGTCTCTTCACCCTCCAAATCCTCAACACTTCATACTGTCTTCAAAAGCAAAAGTATTTCGCCAGAACCTCAACTATGCTGGGATATTTGCGAAATTTGGGGGGCCACTTGAGCTTCGAACCAGTAATTACCTCTTCCGGAGGTTCGGTTGTTATCCACTGCACGTCCGAGACCTTTGCTTTCTAACGGTTTTCGCAAAATAATCTTCCATGAAAAATAATATGCAGTAAGTAAAAGTTAAACATTATGACTTCGACTGCAGCCTTAGCTTCATCGTGCTCAATGCCGATTTGAGCTTTTCAGATCAGTCCTATTGATGAGTGATTGCTGACAACACTATTCGGGTAAAAAAACTGGCTGAGGGGAAGACAACGCAACGACTCCGGTGGTTCAATGGATAGCATACGAGCCCCGCATAGGATAATCGCTAGTTCGAAGCTCATTTTGGGTTCTGAGTTTCACAAATAACTCAGCATTGCTGTGGTTATATTTCACATAGTACCTTCCATTGAAAAAATAATAGGGAGTAAATAAGAAGCCAAACATTAGGGCTTTTGCCGCGAATGGCCTGGATCCAAAAGAGGTTTCTTTTCGAAAAATATTAAGTGCAGAGCATAATGTTTTGAAGTGACTCGCAAGTTATGGAATCAGTGCACGACAGGCTATCGACAGAATAATACCTAATAGGCGTGTTAAAAACTTCTGTTTACCAATGAGCAGTTGTGTACCCATTTCGGAACACGCGGTCAGGTATATGATCGGAAGCAGCAGCGATCGGTTGCCAACAAAAAGTTTTCAGCATTTGATTCACGATATCTTTAACTGTGGTCAATATCAATTCATTATTGTCTGCTCATTTATTCTTTTATATGCTAAACGCTATAGGGTGCGTGTGGCGCAGTGGTTGGAGGCGCCAATGCAACGTACACGTGGAATCGATCTCCGCGCCCATAGCCCGCCTAGCCCTCCATTTCCTAGAGGTCGGCAGAATGGTGCCAGATGGGAGTATAGCAGCACTGGCTCGATACATCTGTAGGCCACCACAAGTCATTGTAAAGGCTACATGAGCATTCAATAACCTCCAAACGATGCTTAATGAAGTCGAATGCATGGCGCATCCCTCAGGGATTGACCAACGCCGAGAGCTTTATTCTTTTTCAACGCTAAACCCTCAAATATTATATAAAGCAAAAAATTTCTTTTATTTGATTTTAAATCTGGTTATCTATTAAGGTCTTCGAGTACGTATATCGGTTGAGCTGCCAACTGAGAAGTTGGGTTCTTTGCAATGAATGTTACAGAGTGTTGATCATGTTGATCTCCATGAAATTTATGAAGAGTTCCGCCTGAACGTTCCCAATTCTTCAATACTGCATGTTGCTGGACTTGACAGTTCGAAGGGAGTTTCTCCTAGATAAGTATGGCGTTTGGACGAAGAGCTTGCCGTGATTGAGTTAATGCATTTCGTCTTCAAACGTTGTGTTTCCAACTACCAGTCGGTTGTAACCAACGAATAAGAAATTAAGGTGTTCTTTCTGGATGCCTTTAGTTTTCATCAACGCATTTATTACCTCTGGCATTTTGAAAACCAAAAGAAAACATGAAACCGTAGATGATTCAAAACGTTTTGTGCCGTGCATGCGACGTCAACTCTTCGCCTGGAGGCTTCTTGTTTACCGCGATTTTATTTTGAAGCTACTGAAATGATTTTAAAAGCGACGTTTGTTTCTAACCAATAAGGTTTTATTGAGATAGATATTTCTTAAAGTTTCATCAACGCTGCGAAGGGTTACGGTGCTATCATAGCTAGGAGCTGTCCTCTCCTGTTGAGTTGCAATGTAGGCGCTATACTGGCAGACGCTGTACAGTTTAACAACAGTGATGCTGAGATATTTGCAAAACTCCGGACCACAGATGCTTGCGGTGGAAATCGAACGCGCTATTACCCTTTCCGGGGGGTTAACGCGTTCACCACACATCATGTGGGTTTTCGTTAACAATCACCTGACGACGGAATTGATCTATGAAGCACAAATCGGTAATAACGCAGTTAAGTCCCCGGGAAGGGTAATAGATCGTTTGTTCCCCACCGCAGACACCTGCTGACCGGAGTTTTGCAAATATCTCAGTATTATTGCAGTTACATTTCATAGCATAAGCTGCCATGAAAAATAAGTAGGAAATAAGTAAAAAATGTGATTGCATTGTGCATACATACTTTATTTTTACTTTTTCATTGATTGTTAGCCCAAAAATAACTACCCTTGGCTGCTCAGACCGCTATTGACAGGAATGGTGCATGTTATTTTCATACTAAGCTTCTTAACCTGAGCAAAAGTAAACTTGGAGCCTACATGCTAATTGTACCTCCTTCAACGCTTCGCATTTAGTAAAAACGGAAAATATTAAGTGGGAGTCCATCCTTTACGTCCCTCGAATGAATGAAACCTGCTGAGCATCTTTTGTGCGCTATTGGAAATACTATAGCTCATAGTCGTTGATTTTTTTTGTAATTGGTAGGACTATATGTGACTTCTTTTATTAATACTTTGTAATTTTTGTCGCTGTTTTTTAATTGAATCTCTTACTATTTCTTGAGTTTTCAAAAGATAGACATTACAGTAGTTCGAAGTAAGTCTTGAGAAAGGTGTATTTCTGTCAACCTGTTAAAAATCGTTAAGAAAAGTCCAGTGAAATTTAATAGAATTATTTCTATGTGTTTTATTAGATTTCATCACTACATTTTTACCCAGAGCTTGCGCGGCGCAGTGGTCGGAGGCGTCCCGCAACACACACATGAGATCGATCTTCCTCGATTGACTCACGAAGCCTTCCATCCCTCCGGGTCGGTGAATTGGTGCCAAACTTTTCTGGGAAGGAAAGCAGCACTGGCTCAATACATCGCTAGAGCACCTCGAGTCGTTGGAAAGCCTAGATATGCATTCAATCGCCTCCAATGGTGATTAATGAATTCGATTGCACGGCGCATCCCTTAGGGATTGATCAACGCCGAAAGCTTTATCGTTTTTATTTCTTCATATTTTTGTCCTACGAAGTTTAGTACCACGACCTTTAGTTTTTGTAGTAACTGCCACGACCGACTTTCTATTAACCTCGGCATTGATCAAGTGATTTTCTTCGTATTTTTGTTGAGCAAACGCGAGGTGTTACTATTCTTTGTTCACGATTAAACTGACGTTTCGGCGAATTTCGCCTTCTTCAGAGCCTGGAAAGGTCAAGTTGATAGCAACTCACCCGGCCAGACGCCTCCATAACCAAACAAAGAAACTCCAAACCAAGATTTCAATCACTTTGAACACAGCTCTGCACACTCACCGCTTTCAATGAGGTTTCCACTAAGTATGTCACGTAGAGACCAACCGCACAGAAATCACGTGGAAGTATAATGTGCCCCTCACATCAGAAAAGCAGTTTTATATACTGCCCTATATCACGCGTGATAATGAGGCATTCTTCCCTGCGGTTCATTTTCGGATTTCTGGAATTAATCCAGAGTGCCTCGAGAGTTTTTCGCGCCTGTGTTCTTGATTCGCGTGCGAGGATCGTGACACATACTTCGAAGTCGTCCCCGTTATGTCTCTGGGTCCTATGAGTGCCTAGCGGGGTATTTGGTCTATTTTTGCCGGCTAGGTGTTCTTTCATGCGGACACAGAGGGGTCTACCCGTTTCGCCAATGTATTCGTCACCACACGTCTTACAGGAGATCAGATAAACTATACCCGAGCTCATGCAATCACCGTCTCTACCACTGGGGCAAATTATGCAATTTTGAGTTGCACATAGACGGTCATATAGGCGGGAACGGCCTTTGTTCTAGCTCAGATAGGAGAAGAAAGTTTGGTCGTCGTCTCTGAATACATTTTTCTTTCTTAACATTCGTTCTAAGAATGTGATTTGTGGTTCATTCCAGGTAACTGGTAAATCATCGAAGAGTTTATCAAAATGTTATTCAGAGATTGATGCTATCGACAATAATGACATGATAGTCGAGTACACATCGCATTGCTTCCATGAAAGCCTCGCCATTAGACACTGTGAATCCAGGCCGTAAAGACTCACCAACGTCGAGAACAATGTTGTATTTACCCGGAGACGCTCCAGAAGTTCGTCTAAATAGTGATTTGTTAGCCTTTGATACTAATTTCGACTGGTGGTCAAGTGTCTAGAACTTTAGTGCTTTTTTATTTATTTCACTTTACACGACATTAGATAACGTGCCGATTCCGTCATTGCTTTCACTCGATCAGGTTTTCTCCGTCCCATATCTACAAAGCTCATTGATTTGAGCGTGGGTTCGACTTTTACATGAGGACTGTTTGTCTTTTTTATGAACCGTATTGAATAGTCGAGTACCTTTCCCTGAAACGCCAGCATAATCTTCAAAGCGTTCTACTGTCCTCTCCACAGCAATCGCCAACCTTTGTAGAATTAAAAGCGGCTTTTTCCGGTACGCCGGGCACCACATTACAATCATGGTGGAGAAGCTTGATTGGAATATGAATGTGTCGTTTTCTTGTTCAGCAATCGCGAGGTTTTTAAACAGCATACATTTACTTCTATAGAAAAATACAATACAATACAACACTAGCTGACGTTTCGGCAGTATCGCCTTCTTCAGAGCCTGGAAGGGTATACTGATATACAATCTACTAGGCCAAACGCTTCAATAACAGTTACAAAAAGATGAAAGACTCTTTGGTAATTACACGATCAACAACTTCGCGAAAAACCCACCGCTTTTTCGTGACTTCCAATGAGGAAGTTTAGAACAGCTGATTATAGTCGCATGTGGTTGACGACTGCACCATCCCACATCAAAAATCGATGCGAACGTACGGGATTAGGTCGCGTATGGCCTCCGGGCATTCATCCCTGCTATTCATTATAGGGTTTTTTGGTGTGGGATGGTGCAGTCGTCAACCACATGCGACTATAATCAGCTGTTCTAATCTTCCTCATTGGAAGTCACGTAAAAACCGGTGAGTTTTTCGAGAAGCTGTTGATCATGTAATTACCATAGTTTTTCGTCTTTTTGTAAGTGTTATTGAAGCGTTTGGCCTAGTAGATTGTATATCAGTATACCCTTCCAGGCTCTGAAGAAGGCGATACTGCCGAAACGTCAGCTAGTGTTGTATTGTATTGTGTTTTCATGGAAGTAAATGTATGCTGTTTAAAAACCTCGCGATTGCTGAACAAGAAAGCTTGATTGGCCCAACATGGGTCGAACCACACTCCTTGTACTTATTGACTGACATCTCAGCTATTGCACTACTCGATGTCTTATTAATATCATTTTTAGAAAGCTTGCATAATTTTAATACGGGCATTGAGTGAAATAGTATTTTAAAATTTTGTTTAATTTTTCATTCTTGTCTACCTTTCGAACCTATTCGATTGAACATGCATTATAGTCAGCCGTAAAAGTTTGGTCTACCTTTTCTGCCTACTAGCTGCTCGACACTCATTTCCGTATAAGCTTATAGTTTTTTCTTTCATGGCTTCAACAGCTTAACCGTACTTACTTGAACACTGGAACGACCACTGTTCACATGGAGTATGGTTTCAGTATTGCTTTCATTAGCTGCTTTATCTAATAACCATTGTGGCTTGAGCTAGGCTGAGTGAATCAAGATGCGACTTGAGGGATCAGTTACTTTCTCTCCTTATTATTAAATGTTAACCATGTATGGTTTTTCTTAGAAACCCGGTAATGTCGTGTCAGGGGTTTCTTTCGCGTAAGCCGAGGTCTCCCTAATCTTAAAGGATAAGACATGAGGTTCCTTCCGACTTCAATCCGCCAACAACGGAAGAAATTTCTGTGGTAGCTGAGAATTTTGGAATTAGTAAACTGACCACTGGAAAATGATGTGGAAGTCAATGATGTACCACTACTTACGAAGGTCACATGTTTTCAATTGCGTTTGCGATTCTTAATCATGGCAGCTTCCTCCTCCTTCAATTCTCTTGCTGTCCTTGTTACAGTAAACTGTTCAACTAGCCTATATTGTTCCATGAATGGTGGAAGAATTTTGGTGGAAAAAAAATTATGTAGTAGAATTAACACCTTTTGACGTCAAGAGCCCAGTAAATTGTTGCTCGTGATTTTCCCCAAATCTTCGCAGGTGAAGAGCAATTACTTGTCCTTTGTTCCTGAAATAGCTTGCATCAGCATTTAAATTAATTAAATCAATGTAGAAGGGGTGCATGTGGTGCAGTGGTTGGAGGCGCCACTGCGACATACACGTGGAATCCATCCCAGTGCCCATGGCCCGCTAAGTCCTCCATCCCTCCGGGGTCGGCAAATTGGTAGCAGGCTTGTCTGGTAGGATAGTAGCACTGGCTCGATACATCGGAAGGCCACCGCTAATCATTGTTAAGGCGAGATATGCATTCGGTTACCTCCAACGATACCTTAGTGAAGTCGAATGCATGGCGCATCCCTTAGGAATTGATCAACGCCGAGAGCTTTATCCTTTATCTTTTTAAATCAATAGAGAATTCCCACGGAGTGATGGATTTCAATTTTAAATGAAAAGGCTTATTAAAATGTTAGCAAATGTGAAATGACATCTATTCCAAGCTGGTATTCCACAATACTGTGATGCTGCCTCACCAAGATGAGCTCGTGAGAACTCAGAAAACTATTCAGTGCTCAGATTAGTTCATAGCCGTTTTTTGAAATAGCTGATATTTTAGCTGATTAAAGAAAAATAAATTGGGTTAAAGCACTGAATTTGAAAACGCAAACAAAATTGTAATTCGTGAACTCACCTTCTATTCGAGAATCTACGAGAAATTGCGCTGACTCCCTCTACTTCCCAACTGAGAGCTTGAACCCTGTTTTATCGGTAAGAAGGTTGGGCATCTTGGAGTTTTGCTACGTTGAAAATAACATAAGGTGCCACTATAGGTTTAACTGAGCACCTGTGTAGAAATTTCGAACTCTTTTCTGGCTTTCCCACCATGATGCTTAAAGTGCTTCCTTTTTTCTATTCATCGTAGTCCGATGCCCAAGAACACTCCCACTCTAAATTCGAGGCGGCAAACTGAAACGTAATGGATCGTTTCCATTGATATACATTTTTCGTTTTTTGCGTATTTCGGCAATTTTTCTTGTTACTTTGTTTGTTCTAAATCACCTCAAACCAAAGCACTTTGATTGTCGAGACGTCGACGTTTTTCGCTTTCTTTGATGGGAACTGATAGTTTTTGATTTTCACTGAGTATTCGTTCACCTCGACGAAGCAGTCTTCATATAGTATGGCCATAAAAGAATCTGTAATAAATGCTTTCAATAGTTTTAGAATTGCTTGGTAGCCTTGAAAAACAGCTAGAAATTTGTCATCACGCAACAAGCAAACAGGAAGCTCAAAAAAGTCGACTATTTTGCAATGTCTTCCAGTGGCGGGTTCGCAACATGCAAAGACGACGCAAAACATATTGCGAAAGTTATCAAAACCTCAAACAACATCTCAAAATTCCTACTTTGCTCCAACCTCACCATCAGCAATCAAAATGTATTCCTTTTGAAACCGACCGTCGTTAAACCTCGGTACTGTAGTAATCAACACGTGTTTATATTGTTGAGCTTACACGAGGTTGATACGAGGTGTTTATTCGGCTAACGTTTCCACGTCTTCGTCTTGATCAGAGCCGACGATCCTTGTCGATGGTCCACAGTTTGATATGGTTCATGTTCATTAAACGCACAAGTAAGCATGCTAAGAGATTTCTGCAACCATCCACTTCGATTTTTTCACTTTCGCACTTTGGGCTCCTCAACTGGGTCTTTGTTATACTCAGACGCAGTCCAATCTTTTCTCTTGTATCGTTCAGTTAACGCGAAGTTGACAAAAACCTCACTCAGCAACCGTTCCGGCGCCTTCGTCTTTTTCAGAGCCAAATTGATCCAAGTCGATCGTCCACATTGTTCCTTCTTCTGATGTTCGGACGGTACTCCATTGGGCACGACTCGATGCGTTCACGAAGAGTCACATCGGATGAAGAAAGAGCTATTGACAATTGACTCGGATCAATCCGGCTCGCAAGTAATAATTTTTCGGAAATGTTTATTAGCTTATAGTTCTACTTTTTTGCCAGGGTGTCAATCATCAAGTCTCATTCATAAAAGCTCAACGCCATCGTTGTCCCATCTATTTCAGACAAAGAGTTTCCAACGCGACTTCGGCTGCCAGATCTGTCGCCACTTACTGTGCACCATTTGTTGCCGAGCAATGCATCGTTTTAAGCCGAGCATTTGGTTTAAACAAATGAACACATTCATGAAATCATAAGCCAAAAATGACATAAACGACAACGAGTGCTTATTTTGTATAGTTTCCTAGTTCTGGATAGTATTTTCTACTACTAAGTCAGCACTTCTTCCTATATTGTTGCTATCGCCACCGAGGTTCGTATAAAAATTTTGACAAACAATTTTTAAAACTGTATGTTCTACTAGTTTTCGGGTGAGTTGCTCCCTTCCGATGGGTCTCGTTTCAAATCCTACCATTATTTGAAATCAGAAATGGGCTTTCAAGTAAGAATGTTGACTTTCTATGGATGGTTTCTCTTTTGCTAAGATTATCTGTGAACAATAACGTACTGTATAAAAACTCCTTATCATCGCTGCGCCTTCGACTTCGTATGAAGCCGTCTCTGCACATTTTCCGCGAATTACAAATCATCTAGTGTGCAAATGCAGCTGATTAGATGGAGTCTTTAACACGTTCCTATCCATGTTAGGTGCAGAAGTGAACACCCAAGAGAGCACTTTTATTCATTGTTAGGTTACTCTACTGTTCTTCTTTTCGTGTATCTGCCCTCAGTTCTCCCTCTTATACAATATTGCAAGTTTTTTTTTAACGTAAACTAACCCAGATCTCAAATGTGGGATGTTTACTGAAAGTCCGAGTGGTGGAGTTTCCATGCTAAATAAGTGTTCTAGAAAGTTCATGCCTCTCTACACGCGCTATTTTCCTGAGCTATTATGAGGTGTTATAAACGAATCACGTAGGAGATCAGACCCATTAAAATCTACTATTCTCATTTATCACGTGTTTCGAGACAAAAGCTTAGCATTCGCGTAAATACGACTTTATGGGACAGCTATAGGATTATCCACAGAATTAAGAAAGAAAGAAATGTGGAGATTAACCACGGCGGTTAGAGGAAAAAAGGCAAAACTCTCCATGTGACGTCGTTTGTAAAACTCGATTCGCATATTTCTTTCATTGTCATCGCTTCAGCGGGACGAAGGTCGTTTTAAAGCCGAATAAGAGGAAGTGAAGTGAAAAAACAATATTAGAATAACAGGATTAGTAGAATTTCGAAAATCAAGTGAACAGAACAATGAGCACGCGACTTCGCATGCGCTTTTGGACTCCTCGGGTTTTCGCTGCATCACAACATTCGTTGGGAAGAGTTGAACGCTAAACAAGTAGCACCAAAGGTCAGGTTCATTGAGCACGCTAATCACAAGCAATAATGGTAGATCCTCGTATAGCGCTTTTGAGAACTGGAATCAAATGTTAAGAAATACGTCGACGATCAGAAACCTGATCTCTCATCAGACACCAAGGTGTGAAAAATCAGATGGGCAGCTGAAGTGAAGTGTCCTGGCGATAGCCCGAAAACGGAGGCTGTAGATTGCATGCCACCTCAAGCGAGCGGTAAGAAAAACATCGACTAAATGCTCTGAAGTTCTGGCGAATTTGAAAAGTTCTTTAAGCAAAATTCTGGAGCAGCTATGAAACACGAAAGAGACAGTGACGACAAGATTTCAGTGGCTTTGCATTAGTCAGCTGGCAATAAAAATGATAAGGGCAATAAGCACATTATTTAGGGCAAAAAGTTGTTTAGATCATTGTGTCCGCCGTGGATAACCAAAAAAGACAAAGGAAAGTGTTAAAATTTTGATGACAGGAATAGTAGCTGAAGACAAAACAGTTCAACTTCAGAAAATCACTCCGATACACAAATTTTTTCTAACTACTTCTTTACTACTCTTTCTTCATGTTTCTGAAATAAGGCGTAGATAAGCCAACGGTAGTGATAACATCTTTTGTGCGAAAGGCTCTGCTTTGACCCCGTCTGAGGCTAACCAAGCCTCTCATACTTCTGTGCAAGAAATATGAGGCTAAATTCGTCTGAAACGTTGCCTACAATCGATAAGGGTAAAGAACTGACTCGAGTATCCCTAAACGAGATTCATAAAGAAGACAAAAGACCGTCAAGCTGTAGCTGAAGCGGTACACAAATCTAAAGACAGCCGTAAGTGCACGAGGAAAGGAGTCGGTTCCATAAACTGATGAGATACGCACAATATGAGATTTTGTGTCATATGAAATAATTAAATAAATTGCTGAAATGAGAACTTTTTTTTTTACGTTTATCTGTGATTACGATATGCTTCAGAGTTATCTTTGGCCTCTTATGGGAAATACTGCAAAATAATTTGCTGGTGCACGAATTTAATCTCTGAGGACGAAATCTGAAAATGAAGGCTATATTGATTTGGCTTCGCCTAGTTATAGACATGATGATAAGCAATAGAAGCCACAAACACCTCAACGTCAAACTAATAACTTTGGGCGGGGCCTAATCTAGGAAGCACCTCGGCGACAACGACGCCGTTGGCAAAGAAAAACTCCATGAGGAGGATTCGAAACTAATTTAAACGTGAAAATCATACCGGAGTAAACTCCAGTCAAGAAAAAAAAACAATGGTGAGTGGTTCCCACGACCGACCTTCTATTAACCTCGACATTGATCAAATAGTTCTTGATATTCTTGTTGAGCAAACATATACACCCTTTCAGGCTTTGTCTGCCGAAAGGTCAGCGTTGACGGAATAAAGAATAAAGTAACACCTCGTGTTTGCTCAACAAGAATATCGAAAACAATAATGAGTTTTAGAAATCGCTGTAAACTGAATACTTTCTGAATTAGAGAAAGCATCACATTTATTCGTCATCTATAGCAACATCGATGACAAAGAGCAATCGTGCATAGACATGTTCCAATTGCAAATGAGTTTTGCTTTAACACTTGCATAAAAGTAGTTGCGTAAATCAGTCGAAAGCTGCGCATACTTTATTTCGAGTCAAAGCTTAGAGTGATGTGAGAATACCAAACAGAAGTAGGATCACGATATGATATGAAAAATTCTTTCTCTTCTCTCATATTCGTATGATAGAAAAGGATAAAGCACTCGGCCTTGATTAATCCCTGAGGGATGCGCCATGCTTTCGGCTTCATTAAACATCGTTGGAGGTGACTGAATGCTCATGTGGCCTTTACAATAACTCGTGGTGGCCTACCGATGTATCGAGCCAATGCTGCTATCCTCACAAAAAGGCTTGATACCAACTTGTTGACCCCGGAGGGAGCGGTAATCGATTCCACGTGTGCGTTGCAAAGCTCCTCCGACCACTGCGCCACACGCACCCTAATTCTTATGATACCGACCTTAACAACACTTCCAAAATTTTCAAGCAAATTACGCCGTAAGTAAAACCTTATCCTAATTGATTCAAAGAATTGATTAATTAATTAATTAATTAATGAGAATTAATTTAATTGATTCAATTGATTATCAGCAAAGAATTCAATTATACCTGCCACACATCGAAATTTCAAATTGAGCCCTGTTAGTTAGTTTTATGGGCTCTTCGTTACAGTAGAGCTCTTTCACATTGCCCATGTGTGTCAATGATAAAGATGCTATTCAGTATACACAAGGCCGCTGTGGACAAACCTTGCTCCGAGCTATCTCACCATCCTTTGCTTTCAAAGCCATGATTTTGTGCCAAACTTGCCTGGGAGGAGCTCAATCTGATTCAAAAAAGGCTGATGACTACCTGTAGCAAAGATCTCCAAACGACCTGGTAGGCTATCCCGAAAATTTCAAAGCGAATAGATTTAATCAGCTTAAACCAGCGAACCAACCAACCAATCAACGAACCAGCCTTTCATATTTCTCTATGATCTATCCAATGTGATTCCTGCTGTTGTTGGATGCATGCACGGAGCAGATCATATTGGAGACGGAGACCGATCAACACACGTCCTGTAGAGAAGCACACCGCTGAGTGAAGTTCATTATTCGAGTGGTGCTCCTTCCGCTTGATTTGACTCGATGCAACGAACAGCCACTTCGCGAGGACGACCGCTTATGGATCATTGACTCGAATCAATCCGGCATTGAAAGAGGCGGAGACATCGAAACGTTGGTAGAATGTCTTTTTATCAATCTGGCGTTAGCTTGATAATCGAAAAAGGTACTGATTAATTTTGCCGAGGCTTATTGAATGTCGGTTTGAAAACTACGTGGTATAAAGTTTTAGATCACACTTGATAAAGTACAAAGTATCGATGCAGTAAAGATCGTCTAACGCGTTTAGCAGGAGTCGAGGAGAGACGAAGACGACCTGTTCAACATGTAGACGATGCTTAAAAATTATAGTTGTTAACATCTTATAATCTTATATTAACAGATGTGATTTAATTAGTCGGATGAAATCTGTAATAGATCTATCAGCATTTATGGAGGTAAGCCTTGTACTGCTCGCTTCTCTTTTTGTTATTGTTGTTCTGGCAGCTGCTTACTTCCATCGACCACTATATGTATTTTTTGTTAGTGCCTGTAAGAAACAGGGATTAGAGGTGCCTGAAGAAATACACATGTAGCTGTTGATTGGCTTGTGCATCGCGGCCTCCACTAGACTCCCATCGGGGGCGGCAAATTGGTACTAGACTTGCCTAGAGGATGGCAGCAGTGACTTGAAACATCGGGAAGCAACCGCAAATTGTTGTATACGCCGGATATCCATTCTATCACTTCTAGTGATGCTTGATGAAGTCAAGAGTTTCGCGTATTTGATGGATTAATACCGAGAGCTTTATCCTTCTTTCAAATGCCACTAATCCCGTAAAGGGAAAAGAATCAACCAGTCGCATTACTGACTAGCGATAACATTAGGAAGATCGCTGGAGAAAAACGGCCGTTTTCTTTTCAAGATTGATCTTATTAACTATGTTCCACGACGAGTTTATTTTTGTCTGCAATTTTATTCAAAAAAGACCATCTACTTCGTCCGAGAGTCTTTGCGATAAGGTGTGGTCTCCTATCTCGTCATTAATGTCGCCACTTGCTTAGTGTAGAAAAACCAAAAAAATGAGGATGCTGCTTGAAATGAACGTGCCCCGAGTCAGATCTATAACTCACCTCCTTTGGTGATATTTTGCCGGAATGCTTTCGTTCATCGACTTGACAACATCAAGCTACGTTTTCCACTCGGTGATGCTCTAAACAGAGCAAGCTGATCTGTCTTCATGTGTGCACAATTCCTAGTTCCATGTGGGATATTTTCAGACAGGTGGAATCGTCGAGCACGCCATGTGAGCCGCACGTTCTTCCTATATTTCGCTGCACGTCTTTACGCATTTCCACAGTTTTGCTCAGTACTTCACTACTTATTCGATCTTTTGCAGTTTTCAACGCATCTCCTCTTTTCTTAGACAATTCGTCGCGCTATGTTATTGGGTCTTTTAAACACATTATCCGCTGATGGTCACCTCGTTGCACATAAATAGTGCCAAAGATAGGATTTCGTGCGTGGTGAAAACTAATGGATCTCAATTTTAACTTATTATTTACTACCTACTCTTTTTAATGGCCGGGTATATTGCGAAATATAACTTCTGTGATGCTGAGATATTTGCAAAATTCTGGACCGCAGGTGTCTGCTTTGTCTGATTTGGGCTCCCCAGATCAATCCCGCTGACGGGTGATTGCTGATGACAGAGATCGATAGAACTAGCTGAGAGACAGTTGGAACGAAGGACCCGCATGGTGTAGCTGTGAACGCGTTGCTCCCCGGAAAGGACAATAGCGTGTTCGTTCCCCACCGCAGACACCTGTGATTCGGAGTTTTGCAAATATCTCAGCATCATGGATCAACCATCACCAATCTCTACCAATAGATCTTATTTCATCTCAGCATCCTTCATAGATCAAAGGAGAATAGCTACTGTCCTTATTGGAAAAACTTCTAATTGAGTAGATAATGGGCACAGAAATAAGAGTTGACATGCTTGTCAAGCCATCTACGTTTCCATCTATTCCATTCATTCTTAATTCAAGTGAAATGGTGTAGTGCACCGACAAGGTAGTAGTGGCTACCGAAAGGTCTCCATGCCTTTAGATTCTGGTAAAATTCTACTTGAGGACTCTAAAATGAAACAATAAGTGTTAATTTTATCGAAATAACCGTTATCAATTGCGTAGCACATCGTTGTTTATTTCCAAGCAGCACGAACTCCTATTTCATCGAAAGAGCTGAAGACTTTCAACCAATTGGGAAACTATGTGCAAAGCGGAATACTCTCCATTCGTTTAATATACTAACTATTCTTGTGTGATTGACTGCGTAGAAAGATCAGTGGCAGAGATGTCGTTCAGCAGGCGCAAAGCTGCTTGTTCAAACTCATCAATCGGGCCAATCAAGTCCTTCATTTCTGTGGGATCCGAGAAATTGGTGGCAGAATTGTTCGGGAAAAACTTCCTCGAATCCACAAAAGGCTATTCTCCACCAGCAAAAAGTGGAAAGCTTGGTCGACTAAGACAGGGGTTTGTTGCCTTTCCACTCGGATTCTTCCATTAGGACGGCGGTTCCCGCTACGGCAACGGATGCCGCGATTAAACGGCCGACCACACGATAAGCCGAATCGAATTGGTAAATGCTTACTCACTTGAAGACTTGAAGGCATGCTCTCACAAGCTGTGCGGGCCCTTCCTGGTAATTAAAAAGTAAAGGTAAAAAGTGGATGAAGCTCTTGGCGTTGATCAATCTCTGAGGGATGCACCATGCATTCAACTTCATTAAAGATCGCTGGAGGTAATTTAGTTTATATCTGGCCGATAGAATGACCCGCGGTAATCTTCCGAAGGATGTATAGAGGTAGTGCTGCTTTCATCCCAGACAAGTCTAGTAGCAACTTGCCACCCTTGCGGAATGGAAGGCTTGGTGAACCTTGGCAGGGCGACTCCGACCACTTCGCTACATGATTCCTATTTAATAACTATCGTGTGATAAACACTGAAAAACTTCAAAGGAGACAAAGGGCAAGTAGACCCCGTGAAACAAATAATAAGAGCACTTTGCACTAACGAATACATAATTGTCTGCGTCATCAAAAGTTTAGTTTACTATCGCTGAAAATTAGTTTGAATGAACTAAAGAAGTAGTGGTTGTAATTTATCCGTAAAAGTAGCCACAGAGGCTGAAATTGCTGCTGTCATGATAAAGTCTGGGAAAAGATGTAAGAAAAAGACCCCTAATAACACAAGATGCCCGGGGATGCCCATGGGCCATTTTGCCTTTTTGCTTTTTTTTTCTCGGGAATAAACTAGCTCGTAATATTGTCAATGCAAGTTTCCTATAATAGTTTTCTTTCTTCAGCGCGATATTCTCTCCTCCTATTAGCAATTCTAAGCCAATTCCCATAAAGAATTTTTTACGTATTTTTCCAAGAATGCCAGTTTTCTTCAGCGTTATGATGTAAGTCAGCGCTGGGATTTGGTGAAAACAGAAGCGGACGTGGATTAATTTGATCGGCAAAGCACTGAGAGTTTAGTTTAGTAGAATTTCTCATACGGATAGACAAAATATTTTCACGGTTTTGTCCATGATTCGCAGACGATTGCACTAACGTGTATTTCTCACTTAGAACATCGTACTTCTGCTAAGCGGGGTCAAAGCGATTTTTTGATGAAAGAACGACAGATTCAACAAGTTAAATAGTTCAGACCATGAAAGACTTTTTTAATAAAGAATCAAAATAATCGCTTCTGTAAAGATAACCAGGTATCTAAGTAGGCAAAAAGGATGAAGCTCTCGGGGTTGATCAATCCCTCAGGGATGCGCCATGTATTTGACTTCATTAAGCATCGTTTGAGGTGATTGAATGCATACCTGGCCTTTCAATGACTCGCCGTGTACTACCGATGTTTCGAGCCACTGCTGCTCTCCTCCCAGACAGGTCTGAAACTAATTTGCTGAACCCAGAGGGAAAGAAGGCTTGGTGGGCTTAGGGCGCAGGATCGATCCCGTGTGTATTGAAGTGCACCTCAAACCACTACGTTACACGCTCTGGTTATATTAATAAAGGTAAAAATCCGTTAACTTTTACAAAATTTTAATATCTTTGACAGAAATTTATTTAATTAATCGTAATGAAGTTTTATGCGGTCACAGTAAAGTTACCCTTTTATTTCTAAGGAATCGTTTTAGTAACGGCTTACTTGTTGTTTCTTTTCAAAGTATTTCTGGCAAAGTGCTTGAAAAAGTAAATGTCTGCGGAGAAGATTGAACACGCTCTTACCCTTTCGGAGGCTAATGCGTTCACCACCACACCATGCGAGTCCTTCGTTTCGCATATCTCCCAGCTAGTTTTATCGATCTTCTGCCATCAGCAGTTACCCGTCAACGGGATTGATCTGAGGAGCGCAAATCGGCATTGAACCCAGTTAACCCGAAGCTGTGGTAGAAACCTTATTTTCGCCACTTTTTATTTACTGTTTATTGCTACTTATTCTTTTTCACCACCGGTCCTCACCGCAGACACCAGCGGCTCCGAATTTTGTAGATGCCTCTGCATCATTATAGTAGTATTTCATATACTAACCTGCCATTGAAAAGGAATAGGCAGTAAATAGAAAATGACGACATTGTGGTTCATACCACAGCTTCAGCTTAACTGGGTTCAATGCCGATTTGTGCTCGCTAGACCAATGCCATTGATAGGTGATTGCTGTTAGCATCTATATGTCTATAAGACGTGTGAGAGAAAGACGAAGCGAAAGACTCGCATGGTGTGGTGGTGAACACGTTAAAGCCCGGAAAGAGCAATAGTGTGTTCGGTCCCGACCGCAGATACTAGTTGTCCGGGGTCTT
>UYYA01000612.1:0-43290 GCA_900624975.1 Angiostrongylus costaricensis | reverse complement strand
CAGCAACGTTGTGGTTGTATTTCGCTTAATAACCTGCCATGAAAATTATAGAAGGCAGAAAACAAAACGTTAAACATTATAACCCCAGTGTTACGAAATATTGGTAAAACTCAAACCGCAGACCAATTCGAATGCGCGATTAACCTTTCCGTTGGCTCACGTGTTACTCACAGCACCACTAAAGCCCTTGATTTGCCTTTCTCTCACCCTGTTGTCTAGGTTTCGCAAATCTCTCAGCATCATTGAGGTTGATTTTATAATAATCGTTTGTAATTCTCCGCCGTATTGATGCTTCGCGTCATTTCAGGAAACAGGAAATCGTTGCCACTTAATTATTTCGCGATTGCATCTCGGTTCCTGCTGGATACCATAAGAATTATTATTAAAATTATCATATGAGTCTTCTCAAAGCATATTTTATGTGGTTTCGTATATTTTTCTCACGATGGTATTAATTCCATGTTGAACAGGTCTCGCACTCATTCGTAACATTTCCTCTTGAGCTGCTACTTTTTTTGTCGTACTGATTCTTGCGTAGAAGCCCGAAACTCCACTAGTTATCATTGGAAATCCATCAATTCTTAGAAGTTTCCCATGCATAATTCTTTGAAATTAGTGCTTTTGACTAGCTACTGTATAGTTTTAGGAGTATATAGTGCAGTGGTTAAAGGTGTCCTGCAACGCACAGGTTTTTGGCTCGACCCAGCTCTGTGCTCTAATAAGGCCTCATTCTCTTCAGGCTGGCGAAGCTGTTATCAGATCTCTCTGCGAGAACAACAACACAGTTGATGCATGAGTAGACCTTGGCAAGTTATTGTGAGGGCCAAATATCCCCTCTACGATGATGCAGTCGAATGCATCATCATGCATTCCTAAGGGAACGACGCAGGCCGAACGCGATATCCTTTATTTATCCCCTTTATAATGCGGACTCTGCGTAAAGAGGTTCTTTACCTATATTCTCCGAATTGAAGCATGATAAGCCTGGAAGGCCCTGTTTTTGCTGCTCTCAGCTGTCCATCTCATTAACTAGAAGTCGCGGTAAGTCGCGTGATGGCGCACATCATCCACCTGTGGTACATCTTCATGATGATTCGTAACCGTTTCTGGGCGGAATTGTTCAAAAACAAATTTGGGACAACTGCCACCAAAGCTGTTTCGACTCAATTTTTACGGATGTTAAAATCCTGAAAATGGAAACGATTTCCTTTCTTTCCTCACTCATGTTATTCCCATTACTCACTCTATTTGGTACAGAGCTTTAGAACAGTTTCCCTCATATTTCAATCATTCTTTTTTTCAAAATGCTCCGCTCATTGACATTCCTTCAGCTATGAAACCAGTAAATATCATCTGTCTTTGCTGTCACGTTCAGTTTGCTCATTAGTCTTAATGTCTAATGTTTTCGTCTTTTGACGGTCGTAGTTCCTTTATTTTTGAACATTTTCTCTCTTTTTAGTTTAATTAATTTCTTTCTTTTCTTCGAAATGAGGCTAGAACCTTGGATATGCCTCGATGTAGCGGTTCATTGAGAATATTTCGATATGTTGAGAATATGCTTTTCTTATCTGCTACAAAATAAGGTTCACATCTTTCTCGACTAGGTGTTCATCAATTTTTTCGATTATAATAACACCTCACGTAGCAATTCTCAAGACCGAGTTTCTGTTAACCTCGGCACTGATTGATAATTCGATGTTTTCTTCAATAAGCAGACACGAGGTTGTTATTATAGAATTTATTAGGATACAATAGCCTGACAGTCCTCGCTCATGTATTACTCTGTGCGGCTGCCATCCACCACCAACTAACTTGAATACTTACAACAAATAAACGGCTCTGAAGAAGGCGAAACCGCCGAAACGCCATCCTAATAAATTCTGTAATAACAACCTCGTGTCTGCTTATTGAAGAAAAGCATCGAATTATAATAACACCGTTAAGATAATGTTTTGAGGGAAATAATTCCTATAGGAATGTCATGTTCATTTTGCAAGATAAAAAACCTATAAAAGGCATAAAGCTGTCTGCTATATAGTTCATTCCTCTGGAGATGCACTTCGCGTCCCGTCTATCTAATCACTGAGCCAGTAAATTGATCTGGCCCCTGAATTGATGACCATTCATCCGTCGCAAACCAATACGCAACTATCATTGGACCATAGAATAATGGACATATTTGCTCACGTTTGCCTATAAGAGGGTTTTGAATTTGGAACTGTGAATGTGTTTCGTCGTACTGTTCTTATTTGCCATACTTCATTCCCAGTAAGTATCTCCCATTGGCTGTGTGCAACGCAGCGATTAATTAGATGGTTGTGCAACACAAATATGATCTTTGATTAGATTCAGCGTAGATAAACTAGGCCCTCTATCCCTCCGGAGTCGGAGAACCGATGTGATCCCTGACTAGAAAGATAAATACAGTGAACTCTGATACATCGATAGGTTACCGTAAGTCATGGTATTAGCGAAATATACATTCATTCATCTCTGTAGTGACTTATGATGTTGAACATATGGTGTGGAGACTGGCCACCACCGAGCGCTTTATCCTTTTATCTGTTTTCTTTTCATGTTTTCTCACATACTGTCAATCCGGTTAAAGAACTGGAACATGTAAGTGTGGTATGGACGTCAGAAGTTTTTTGTCTGCAGTTCAATGAATGCTAAACGTTTTCTTTTTAGTTTGCATGCTGATGTTTAGGATGTGTTACAAACCATTTACTTCTGAGCCTCATTGCTTTATTCAATTTCAATGACTGTTTTGTTAATTTTTCAGTGTTTTGTTTGAAAGTGCGTCCGAAACGTAAAATATGGTGGGCTTAGGTAATTCTTGACATTCTGTGAAAGATGACGACTAATTTACAGACAGCCCCGCTATGACCTAATGAATGGGTTGGAAGAGGCGTTGGTTCGAGCTCTTCACCCATGCTCTCCCACCATTCTAAATGGGTACTCCTTAGCTTGGTGATCTTCAACATTCCAAAGAGAACCGACTCGGTCAGCATACTATTCGATTTATAAAGAAAACGAAATCTTTAAGGAGCAGCCGAAGCAACGCATGAAATGTGCGAAAACCTTTGTGGACGATGAATACGAGGAAGATGAATTGAATGCAAGAAATACTGCGACCCACATAGCAGACATGCTGAGAGGCCATGTGAGTAAAATAAAAAAACAAAGGATAAAGCTCTCGTCGTTGATTAATCCCTGAGGGATACGCCATACTTTCGTCTTTGTTAAGTACCGTTGGAGGTGATTGAATGCATATCTGGCCTTTACAATGACTCGCTCTGGTTGCCGATGTATCGACCCAGTGCTGCCATCAACCCAGACAAGTCTGGCACCAATTTGCCGACCCCGGAGAAATGAAAGGTTTGGTGGGCCATGGGAACGGGGATCGATTCCACGTGTGTGTCGCAGCGGCGACTCCAACCACTGGGCCACGCGCGCCCTGCAATGTAAGTAATAGTAATATAATAGAAGTTTTTACTTAGCTTGTACCGATTAAAGCGATAGTTTCATGTTGTGTTCTGTTTTCGAGATGTGTTTTTTTTACAATATCGCCATCTTAATATCTTATGAGACCAATCCACGAATGGGAACACTATGCGGGGGGACCAAATAATCCGCTCGTAAAGCGATCGTTGACGGCTCATGATCGATATTTGAGGCATTGTTGAGGTTGCTGCTCCGCAGCCATCGTCCGCCCCCCGCCACCACCTTCTCTCACCACCCGATTACAGTATACCCTTTTCAGTCGCACTGGTTTTTATGGATTGTCAAGAGCCACTGTGATTTCAGACTCTTAAAAGGACAAAACTTGCCTGCTACTTTTTTGCTACTAGTAGCAACCAAGTCCGTTTTTTTAAAAGACGACGGCTCATCTCAACCACAGAGTGTCCTCATTAATTTCGTTGGTATATCTCCCTCTAATGGCGAATTATGTTCGTGTTAGACAGAAATTCTTGTCAACCACATTGAGATTAATTAGTTTCAGCTATTGAATGTTGAAGGACGCATGTGGCGCAGTTGTCGGAGGCGCCCGGCGACACACACGTGTAATCGATCCCCACGCCCACGAACCATCAAGCCTCCCATCCTTCCGAGTTCGGCAAATTGGTGGCAGACCACTTGTCTGGAAGGATAGCAGCATTGGCTCCATACATCGGGAGGCCACAGCGAGTCATTGTGAAGGCTAGGTATGCATTCATTCTCCTCCAAGCGTTGATTAATGGAGTCGAATGCATGGAGCGTCCGTCAGGGATTGATCAACGCCGAGAGTTTTTATCCTTTTATTCAATATTGAGCATTGTGCTTTTGCTTTTCGTGAGCAGTGGAAGAGAGCAGATGGGCTCTTTCATCATTGAGAAGGCACGTGGATCACAGTAGTCGGGCTAACGGTTGTATATTTTCAGATCTAAAAAACGCCTATCTCTGTTCACTAAATGCTGTTCTCTTATTCTTCTTCTAGAGTTGTGTTCAATTAGTTATGGTATTACGTTTCAAATTAAGTGTTATCAGTGTTAGCAACTGGAAGGTCTTTAAAAAACAGTTGGTACTTTAACAAACTCAAGTCAAACTCTATTGTGTGGCTGCGTTGTTCGTTATGTGTTTATCGTGTAAATAATCTCATTGCTTCGGCACTGCGCCTTCTTCTGGAGCTTCCTCAAATTCGTCCATTCACCTAGTAGAATTTGCCTAGCACTACGTCAGCAGGCAGCACCTCGTTTTTCACAGTATATTTTTGAACGTGGCCATTCGTTGGACTAAGCAGCAGGGTTGAGAGCATTGTATACTCTTGTCTCAATTGTGTCAATATCCTTTTGTTATATTCCTATTGTATACTCGTGGGACAAAAGTGGGGGACTGTCGTTCTATTCACTTCCTAAGGCCACCCAAGTGTAAGAGACTTGTATTCATATTCAGCTTGTGTAATCTGTTGTAAATATTCAAAACAGTAGATTTCGATTTAAAAAAATCACTGTCTTGGGACTGAAATTAGTCATTTCCATGGTAAGCCTAAAGGTTTATGGCACTGAGCTGTTTTGTGAAGCACCAGAATTTCCTAATCGTGCTGCTCCATAACAGGATCGTTTGATTCACAATTCCCAAATGATTGTTGAAAACTATTCCGGCTTTCAGCCCTTGAATGAACCGGTCATGACAAAAAACCATGTTTTCACACTGAGAACAGGGTGTTTACGAATTATTATCACACAATGACTGGCACTTTCAGTTCTATGGTGTTATTCTGGCAACCAGTTTTCCACAACGTACGCTGACCCTTCTCCCTGCATGGTGGTTCTTCAGCAGGGACTTAATTGGAAAGGCTCTTTTTCGTTGTTACAACATAATACTCTATTGTGGTTGACATACGTATCCCATATATTGCACCACTAACCCCGTTCATCGGACAGTTATCTCTGCAACAATTTCAATTCGTCTTTGTTACGCGACAGTAGCGCCGACCGTCGAAATCGAAGGATCATACGATAATCTCAATTTTCGTGTGATATGATCTATTTATAGTACTTTTGACTAAACTTTCCAATATTTTACCACCTTCTCGTGGCTGTGTGCCTTCTGGGTATCGAGCAATGGTGTCAAGAGAGGATTCACTTTCCAAACAACTGGAAGCGTGCTAAGTTAAAAATAGCGATATTTAAATCCGACCACAAGAGCGACTGATGGCAAACTAATGCCAGGAATCATTGCCTTTCTGGCAGAAACATAGTCACTAGCTGGTATGTGGAGGTGATAGAGGAGAGTTCTAGCATTGGTTTCGAGCCTTCAAGAAAAGAAATTCTCCTTTAATCGATATATTACCAGTAAAGTGGACGTTGTGCCAAGGTTAGAAAAATCTTTGTGGCTGATGAAAACTAGGTCCACTGTATGCTTCTTTAAATGTGCTCATTTGTGAATTAATAGACTTTCCATAGTAGACATATGACTTATTTATTAAAGATCTTGTGTATAGTCTCCCACACACTTTACAGTCTCCTGTTTACAACCATTCGGCCGATTCCAGGTTAGGATATGAGGTGATTGTATACGTGCACCGCACAAGTTATATGCATGTATATAACTATATGTGTGCGAAATTCTCACAAGATAAAGGTCTAGCTCTCTTAATGCTGAAGTATGTGGTGACTTCTAGACTATGCCACTTCGGGATTTCTAGCGCAAGTTCCGAATTATTCGGCCCGGAGTCTCTGAAGGAGACATTGCCTCTTTCAACGTTCTTCGGTAGATAAAACGATCAAATTCTTTCTTGCAGTTTTTAGCCACTTATCCATAAAGTCTGAGATGAAGACAGAAATTTAGGATGTAATCATCAGGCGTTCAGAGCATTGAATGAAACTCTGGAAGCATTCACATATTATTGTTTAATGAGCTTTCGTATTCCTTGTTAATCTCCTAGGGGAAGGTTTATAAAGCTCTATTTCTAAACGACTTGTTTTTAAATGTTTGATCAGTAACATTTTAAATGCAGCGAAGCGACATTAATTCACAATGAGAGTTAGATGCCGAGCAACTCTGCAATCAACCCTGCTTCCCTTCCGGAACATGCCAGCGTCGACCATCATTCGGGTTGGTAGCAGATTTATCGCAAATTCACAGAACATTCACTTTACAAACAAACGTCGCCTGTTTTTTCGTCGCTGCAGAATCCAAATCAACTTGTACAATGTCCTTCCATTTTGTAAATAGAAGGCAGATATGCAGACGTTTTCCTGTAGTGATCACAGCCTTCTATTCTTCATCCCATAAAGAAATGAAGTTTTCGAGAAATTGCAAGGAAATGTAGAAGTATAGGTGACTCTACATCTTTACAGTAAATGATCAACACAGTGTCCTTCGAGTATGAAATATTGCCTAGCAATTGTGTGCTTGCAATCGTTGCTGTGGTCTTCGATTTGTGTTTTTAGTTTACTCAGCTACCAACTATTGCACGACTAATCAATACCGTTTTCGATTGTTCACCTGGGAACGTTAAGACCTTAATGACATTGATTTGTTAACAATAAAGTTATGCTCAAAATGTACTGTAAGTGTTCAGCTTTATAGTGCTTATGCTCTGGTCCGCTTACATTTTATCCGGTTATATATCATAGAAATCCATGAAAGTACTTCAGTTCTAGTGCTGAATGCGGTGATGTACTCTATATTTTTGCTCGCTGTTACTTTGGTTTTTGGAGCGGCCAAGGATTATGAGGTATGGTTTTTTTCCTCTGTTCAATTTCCCCAAATAAGCAAGAATCTTTTGAAGACACCGAAAGCAGTTCTTTCTCCCACTTTTCGATCTTCCCAAAATTCTCCAGGTGAAGAAGAATTTAGGAGGTTTTATTTTCGAACATTAGTATAAAGCTTATTCAATCATTTACTTACAGTGCGAAAAGTGGCACGAAGGCGAAAGACATCTGACATTTTCGCTGTCGTCCAAGCAAAATCTAGAAAATACTGTCACATTTGATTCTTTGCTTGCCTTGCCGTAGAGCTTACCCTTTCACAGCTGTTTCTAATACATCCAGATTGTGGATTGATTTGATCGTATCAGTAAGCAGAAAGATGCTTTGGATTTTTCAAGTTACTGAAAGCTCTCGTGCAATAATACTGCTAAAAATGAGAAAATAACAAAACAAGACTAGACATTGCTCAACACGAACGTATTCATTCAACAACTTTGCTGTAGCGAGAGAACCTGACAAGATATTTTCTTATAGCACGTCGATTTAAATAACCACCCACTAATTTCAATGACAACTGTTGCACTGCTCGGAACAAATAACTGTGATTAACACACTCTTGGCAATAACCATTGATTTCACTGCATATGTAGCTGGAAGTAACCCGGACAATCTTTTTTGGACAAACTTTTATTAACTCATAGCAATACCTCTATCACCTGTCATCCCGTTGATTTTCGGGTGACTGGAACGGGTGCTAGCAAATTTTTCATTTTCCCTGCAAGAGTGGGTTTTACTTACTTTAGGGTCTCCTTGAGCATCATGTCTAACTTCTAGGGTTTTCATGAAGAACTCTGACCATCTGGGCAGTGGTCTACCTGTAGTACGATTTGACATCTCAAGGAATCCACTCACTAACGAATCTTGCCTGTCGGATGTCGTTCATATAGGCATGACGTGTGCGGCCCATGACGTTTTCGATAGCTTACCTTACAGAACGCCTTCTTTGATTTTTTGGTTGTTGCCGTAGATCGGAGCTTCGAATGCCTTCCCTCACTTGTCTACCATAGAGCTCTCCTAGCATTGTTCTTGCAACTGCGCCTTCAATAACGCTGAATGATCCGTGATCCTGCTCACGCAGCAACCCGGTTTCTAAAGCATACGTTAAGGCAGGAAGAATCATGGAGTTGAAAAGGTGGGCACAAAGTCGGTCGTTCTTTGTTTTGCTTATTGCGTTCTCGATGCTCATAGAAGCTCCTTAAGTCGGTCATTTCCTCCTGCTCAGCTATAGAGCTAAGTCGTTCATCGTGTTGATTTCCCAACTAAGGTAGATATATAGAGCATTTGGAGATATTCATTCTGTTGAGCGTGAATGGGGCATGCGAAACCAATCCGTTCTTCATGAACATCGTTTTTGTGAGATTTAGTCGAAGACCAAGCTTTCCACAGCTTTATCAAAGTCGTCAAGTATATATTCCACTTGGATGATGTTTGGTGTTATAAGGACTTTGTCATCAGCAAAGCGAAGATGGTGTAACTGCCGACCGTCGATTTTCACTCCCATATTACCCCATTCGAATCTTCGCAAGAAGTTCTGAAGGGTGGCGGTAAATAATTTTGGCGAGATCGCCTTGCTTAACCCATCTTGTCGTCGATGTTAATATCGTTATAGGATGATGATATTTTCGTTGCGAAATTTTTAAATAGCTCACGAAGGATCTTTGCATACTGAGTGGGGATGCGTTATCTTTCCAAGGCTTCCGTTATTGCTGCTATCTCAACTCAGTAGAAAACCTTCTCTAAGTCGATGAAAGTGAGAAAAACTGGTCTTGTTCTCGCCACACCTCAGCTCATGGCTAATTTTAGAAATTGGAATAAAGCTATTAGAAGCTGTGCTTCTTTGCCAGGGATTTGTTATTTTTTTCACTTTTCCACAGCAATGAATTGTTAGGCTTCTGAAACCTAGAGTTTCTGTGTCTTCGATTTCTAATTGAGGTCGAATGACGATTAGCGAAGCAGTTCGTCAGGAGGTGTAGGATTTTATCCAGACGAACATCGTGTGATGGTGAATTTATCGCTAACGTTGGCGAATGCCACGTTTTCTTCAGATTTTTTGTCCATTACTGTACGAATATGCTTTCGGAATTCAAACTTAAAAAAGTCTAAATTGTTTACCTTTACGATGCTTAATTGATTTAAATGCATCCGTGAAGGATTGATTGACGTTGGAGATTTTATCCTTTTTGTCGTTTCATCTCATACGGTTTCAATTTTGTACTTAGTTTCTGGTTAGATCTGCATCTTGTGCTCGCCAGAGAGTGGCGTTGCTTATCGAATTTTGGTTCATGTGTTCTCTATCGGAAAAAGATACCTGAAGAAAAGAGATTGAATTTAAGGACAGGAAGAACCCAATTATGAATTAGGCATTCACAGTTACCAACTTTGTAGGCGAACCAAAGGAAAACACCATAAATGGTGAAGCATAGACGATGCGCAAAGTGGACTCTATTGATTCCGATGAAGGATAGCAAAACCAGCTGTCATAGACGATGAACTATTGAGATATTAGAGAACTTTAAACTTTCGAGTGCCGTTAGTGAAGAATGCTTCTTTCATTGCAAATTTAACGTAAATACTACTTCAAGTAATGTAGTCATTAGATAAATTGCTAGGATTTTCGTACATTGTTAAAATGGAAACTTTCATCTTTTATAAGATCGCTACATGCACTTAAAAATTGAAGTTAGGCTCAGAAGAACGTCAGGAAAACTCTACGTCGAGTCCTACTGATTCGAGCGGAGCGAACACAGCGTTGTACAGCCAGCCGTGGCAATGAGATCTGTCCATGGTAGCTCGCATTTCTAACAGGTTTCCTCTCATATCTGGACATGAATCTTCCTGGCAGAAAGATTCATGAAAAATTTCATGTCATCATCACAAGTTAAAGTTTTGCATAGACAATGTTTTTGCTGTCATTAGTTTACACGTTGAATCGCAGAATGTTTTCTATTGCGCAGGTTGTGTTTCTTAGGTCAAGAAAGGTAGACTGCAGATTCTAAGAAGTGAAAGCTCGAAACTTTCCAGGATTTTAACAGTAATGATAACGACGGAGATGATTGATAATGTTAAAAAATCAATAATATCGAGGATCTAAGCTTGAGAACATAGTTTAAACGTGTGTTAAGATTCCAATATTGTTCTTTTAGGGGTTCTGCGAAGGCTACTTGAATTGCATGCGACAGCTTGAAGCAAAACAGAGAAATTGCCTTCTGATAGAGCAAAATATCACGTGAGTTAATATTGTGATGTGATCGTTATTTTAATATTGGTGAACAGTTCGACACTGAAGATACTTTAGGTAAAAGATTTGGAGAGCCTTTAAAAAAGGTGCTCACAGACATTACCGATCTCTCCATAATAGGGCGGAAATATTTCGCTGGATATCTGGTAGCAAAATTTATTATATGAAAGCGAGAAGCTAGTGTACACTGGATGTTCTGGCTTCTTCCAATAACTTTCATTTGGGTCGCATATTGCTGCTAGGCATACGTTTTCCTCTCAGCCTGAGGTAGTCATAATTGCGCTTTCTGATCGGGAGATCTGACAACCTGTGAGCAGATTATTATTTATTTATTTTACATGACTTGTCATCACATCCACTGCGCGGTTCGCAGTACTTTTTGCATTCAAGCGTTAAGGCGGGGTCAAATTAGCGCCTTTGCTTTCTGATCGACGAAATCGCTGACCATTGCGCTATCAGCGCTCCATGAGTAGATTCCTGTCCTAAATTTACTCTTAAATGGATTTCCGAGCGCAAACGTCTGGCCCTTCATCTTAGGTGGTTGTACTGGGAAATTGATTTTCTTTACATTGCAGTTGGATACTCATTAACATCTCTCGCTGTTACTGAGAAGAAGATTATACAGTTATAAATTGAAATTGAATGGGAATGGGAAAAATTTGAATGAGGTCGGAAAGTTCTAATTGATGCAAGAGCCCTATCATAAAAATTAATGAGCAATGAGTAAAAGTTACACACTGTGATTTAAACTGCAGCCGCAGCTTAACTGGGTTGAATGCCGATTTGTCCTCATCAGATCGTTGCTGCTGAAGGGCGACTGCTGGTGACACTATTAGGGTAAATAAAACTGGCTCAGAGAAACGTAAACTAAGGGTCTCAGTTGTGCAGTGCTTAAAATATAAGCCCCCGAAAAGAGTATTCGCGGGTTCGAATCCAGTTGGGTGTCTGAGTTGTGCACATACCTCAGCATCATTGTGATATGATATAAAGACGAATGACTGCAGTGCACAAATGTCTTTGCGAGGATGTATATCAGAAGCCAAATGTATTATAGGTTCACCAGAAACAATGAACATATGAGTTTTATCTGACGGCTTTTGTGCTTATACTTGTGTTGCTTATTTTGCTATATTCCATTCAATACGAAAGGCGTCTTTGGTTCGACCACGTCTATGCATGAATCATCCGCTAAATTCAGAATAATATTCCTACTGCGTTCCTTATTCTTGGCTTGAGCTAGGTTAGGAATACGAGATCTTTGAGAATTTGTGGTATGTTCGTTGTTATAACGTTTTGTTTAGGATGACCAACAGCGACTTGTGCACACGTAGACGCTGGAGGTTCAAAATCGCTCTGAACGGTCTTCATCTGAGAAGAGCGGAATTAGCTCGAGACTGTGTCCAGTTTAATACCAAGGATGCCAAGATGTCGGAGTCTACGCTAACGTCTGATGAGGTGCAAGCGTTTTCTGCTCCGTCTTTTGGCTTTAATAAATTTCTAACTTAATGTAAGGACCCTTCGGAAATATTCCGTGTTCTATGATTCTCGTCACCTGTAGTCGATTGCACTTTATTCCACTACAAGCTCTATTTTATCACACTGAAACTTCATACGATATTTTCTACGAGAGACATTGTCAGCAAAATATTGGGATGGAGTTTCTTTTTTGGTGCTTCATCTTTCATACGCTTACTCTTGTGGTTTCTCTTAAAAATAAAACAAATATCTGCCATATTTATGCGGCTTCAGGTCATTCCATCAATTTAAGGCCATCTCTGCTCCCGGCTTGTAAACATACGAGTCTCAATAACTTAGCTTGCTGTATAGTGTCGAAGAAAACTTAAAAGAGCATCATAAAAGATAGATGGCATCTAAAAATGATAGGAGTGGTTCACTCAGTGACTTTTTGTATAGAGTTTTATTTCCGATATCTATTGTTAGGGCGATGGAAAAATAGTGGCACGTTTTCAGTGGAGACTTTGAAGTGCTGTTACTTGGCCCAAAGAAAGCCTTATTTATTTCAATAATAATCACTAGAGTGCATGTGTTTTCTTGACGAGACGCAAGTCCATGCATTCTCATAATTTTGTGAATGACAAATTCTTTGACGGCATTTTTCACAGATACTTGGTGTTGGTTAGCGAGATATACAATTGATATTTCTGCTAAATAAATTGAAACTGCTAGATTAATAAAAAAGTAAAAAATAAAAAATAAATAAATTTGTTGTGCCAAATAAGTTAGAATTTTGTGCCCCGGGTGCGTTCGACTTCTACAATGTTTGTTATGGAAGAAAATTGGATGGCTTCTCTCTACTTCTGTTCAGCAAACTCAGGGTGCTGTTTTATTTCTTTATTTACGTACTAGCTGACGTTTCGGCGGATTTCGCCTTCCTCAGAGCCTGGAAAGGTCAAGTTGACAGCAATCTATTCGGCCAAACACCTCCATAACCAAACAAAGAAAACGCTAAACCAAGATTTCAATCACATTTAACACAGCTCTGCACACTCACCGCTTTCTACAAGTTTTCCACTGAGTATGTCGTGTGAGGACCGACCGCGCAGAATTCACATGGAAGCGTAATGTGCCCCTCCCATCAGAATAACAGGTTTATATACTGTCCAATATCGCGCGTGATAATGAGGCATTCCTCCCTGCGGTTCATTTTCGGATTCTTGGAATTAATCCAGAATGCCTCTAGAGCTTTGCGCGCTTGTGTTCTCGATTCTTGCGCGAGGATCGTAACCCTTACTTCAAAATCTTCTCCGTTATGTCTCTGCGTCCTATACACTGTTGGATGATTTCTGTTGATTGGCACTGGATGCATACGTTTCAGTTTTTAATGGGTTTATTAATGTGTAACTGCACTTTTTTCGACGCGTTCCGGATGCAAACCAGCAGACGGTAAGCGTAAGCTTATCTTGGTTCAAAGCTGTCTAAATATGGATAAATAAATAAATACTTCGCCTTATTCTTAGCGCTGATCGCCTTTGATTATCGTATAAGATTCATTTTTTATGGCGCTTGGTAATGTGATCGAAAAATCGTCTTTTCTTTTTGTTAACTAGAACAAGCTTTGAATGGACTTCACGACGAAGACCGTGAGGCAGTTAGATGTTGGTTGAGCCATTTTTCATCTTTTCAATGTCTTACGGAAGACGAATAACAGTTGAATAAATAAGATTGGCGTTTCAGCAACGCTAGAGTTGCTTTTGAGAATAACTTTAGATTCCACAGATCTCCATCACAAAGTGATCTGTTAGTCGCGAGGCAACGTGGCGCCTCCCCAGGTGGCGGATAGGGTGTTTGTCTTAGAACAAAACCAACCTTTGCCTCTTCGACACGCAGGTGGATCCAGGGCATGGACTCCTTGTTTCTGCTGCGTCGAATTGGCACACAATTTCTGTGTTTACGAAGGCATATTCATGCATGCGTGTGTGAGTGTGTTCTCGTTTATGATGATTGCATTTTACGAGTCAATTCGGCCAAAAGCCTGAGGTCAAGTAAGAGGGAAGTATATGGGAGACGTTTAGGAGTCGTCTCCAACAAGCAATCTCTCCTGTGTAGTCTGCGAGATAATGCCACTGCACGTGAGTACACCCAAGCCCCACGGTCGGAGTTCAGCAAGTTATACGTGGGTATTAAACTCCAAGCACGGTAAAATAAACAGGCCTCATTCCCCTAACCTCAAAAAAGTCTCCGATATCGCAGCGTTGAATATTACGAGTACGGTGAGGCCTGCAAAAATTTTGGGGTCATCATAAGCTGCCTAGATCGCAAAAGGCTGAGATGACAATCTGTACCTACAAAACACGCACACTTGCATCTGTGTCTTCGATAGAAGAGTTGATCGTGCAGGCGAGAAGGCTAAGTTATGACATCATCGGACTCTACCCGAGACGAGACGATGCCACCCATTTAATGCCGTCTATGACACCGAAAAAGAACTGTTCCTCGCAACATGCAACAGTGGAGGGGCCGGCGGCGTCGGAGTTCTCGTCAATACGAGTTTGTCCATGAGCATCGATTCATTCGAACAATTGACAACCGCAATCGGAAGTGTACGATTAAAAGGATATGCTTCGTATTCTTCTTGAGCAAACGTGAGGTGTTACTTTTATTCTTTATTCACGAATAAGCTAACGTTTCGGAGGATTTTGTCTTCCTCGGAGCCTGGAAGGGCCAAGTTGACAGCAATCTATTCGGCCAAACACCTCCATAACCAAACAAAGAAAACGCTAAACCAAGATTTCAATCACATAGAACACAGCTTTGCACACTCACCGCTTTCTATGAGGCTTCCACCGAGTATGTTAAAAGGATATGGATCAATACCGACTTCGACAATCTTCACCGCTTATGCTCCGGCATCAAACTATGACATAGAGTCGAAGTCGAAGAGTTTTATGTGGACTTGGAAAAGTTCTACAGAGGAAACAAACATTTGCTAGGTTTATCATTGGACACTGAAATGCCAAGATTGGACCAAAAAGAACGTCTGAAGAGCGTCATATTGAGACCACTGGATTGAAATGGAATGAGCACACTTTGCGGCTCTCCGAATTTGTTATAATGACCAAGAACATTCCTGGTAACTCGCAATTCCAGAAGCCCAATCTCGTCTCTGGGCGTAGGAATCTTTCAATGGAGAATACCAAAACGAAATAGACCATATCGTAGTAAATCGAAGGCTTTCTTGACCGATGTCTCCTTTCCCCCGTAGTCGTGCATGGCAACAGACCATCGCCTCCTTCGTCCAAGATTTAATTTTTCGCGGAATGGAGAAGAAGCCAGAAAACTCAGAAGCAAGGTCCCAAAACGATTACAAACGGAAATTTATTCAATTCACTGGTTGGCTGTTGGGAAGATGCCGTTCTTAATAACATCGGCGAGAAACACGGTCGGCTCATTCAACATCTTCACTTCAGTGCTATGAAAACTGAGAGTTCAAAAATCACCAGGAAACATCGCTCTCCACCAATACTCGAGCTAATACGGCAGTGCTGAATCATATGAGCTACAGACAACCGATAACTGTCGTCCGAACGTGCCAAACAATGCGGACAGACGATAAAAGAGGATATTAGATAGAAAGAACAGCAGTTATTGTCGAAGCACCAATATACACAAGTGAGGGAAGGGATCCGAAGCTCCGATCTACATTAGTGATCGAAAATCAGAGATGTCGTTTTATATATTCCATACGCCAAACAATCGAAAATAAGCTGGATAGGAGACGTAATGCGTATGAACGACAACCGATGGACAAGAGGCGTCAGTGACTCTATTCTTCGGTATGTCAAACGTACTGCAGGAAGACCGCCGACCCGATGATCAGAGTTTTTCACGGAGAGCCTAGAAGAAGGATATGATGTTCAACAAGTCTCTGGCTGACCAGCTAGCACTTTTCCCAACCATCTAGATGGCTGTGTAAATTGTCAACAACGAAACCGTTGGTAAAATTGTCTTCTCATTCTTAACCGTTTTATTTACTGACTACTCTTTTTTTTAATGGCAGGATACATTGCAAAATACAACTTCAATGAAAGCTGAGCTTTGGCGAAACTTGGGACCGCAGGTGTCTGCGGTGGGGAGTGAACGCGCTATTGCCCTGGTGTGGTGGTGAACGCGTTACTCCCCGGAAAGGACAATAGCGCGTTCGTTCGCCACCGCAGACACCTGCAGTCCAGAGTTTTGCCGAAGCTCAGCTTCATTGAAGTTATATTGTCTTCTCGTTATTTCCACAACTTACTGTCTACTAACTTCGGCATTATTCAAATAAATCCGCCTAAGCATGAGCCTCATCGTAATAAAGAAAATAAATAAACTCTTAATTTTTTGGCAAAAATGTGTAGATGCTAATGGTTTTGATTCTCAAGGATAATGGTTTAAAACTCACGGTTCCAAATCGTAATTACTCTTGCATCAATCACTAGCAAAAAACAAATTGAAATAAGTGAAATTTTCAGATGAAATCTTGTCATTCGATCCAGACCAAGCTCAAGTTTGCCGCCGCTAACCTCGGAAAAGCGCGCTTTTCAAAAATCTCAAGAAAAAGCGATATAAAGAAAGTGAGATTTTTCCTAGTCTTATTCCGATATGATATTCGCATTCGTTACATACTTTTGATGATTAACACTTCACAATAAAAAGGAATTACAGAAGGATAATCGATATTCACACTGGTGATACTCACATGAGGTTATTTCTTTCAGGCCTTGATATGTCGGCGAGATACCAAGTTGTGGCACAAGAAGTGCTCAAATCTAGCGAAATGTTGCCCACTAACCAAAGAGTACGTTTGAAATGTTTTTTTTTCAAACACTGAAACAGTGTGTGTTTTATGACGTTGTGACGATGAATCGAAAGAATTTTTCTCGTTGTTGTGTCGACGAAAACATTAGGCGTTTTTAGTCTGCTGAAGCAGAGCTGTATTATATACACTTATTTGATTATTAGGATAGTCCATGTTTACAAAGGGCAGCGTTTTGCTGTGCCTTCTCCACCTAGTACATGAAACTTTTACTGAACTCTGCCTGAGTTATTAACATACGGTAGTCGGTGGTATAGTGAGTGAGAGCAAAGCTTGTCGACTTTTGGTTAAGCTTCTTTCTTGACAGAGAGAAATCACTGTGTTCTGTGTGATGGACTGTCACATGGAAGTGTCGGTCTTCCTTCGCAGCTTAGGTGACCATGATTCTAAGGTTGAACTCTCATTATACTTTTCAGTTCGACAGCCAAGAAATTTTCCCCAATGTAAGTCATTAAGGGTGGGTTTACTATGTAGCTAATAATTATCCTGGAAAAAGCAGCAGTAAATTAGGACATCCTAAATCGAATTGTAACATCGTTTCTAATTCAAAGTGTATTGCCAACTATTCTTCAAACGACTGACGAAAGCGCCTTGATAAAGAAGCTGATTCAACAACGCAAACTCAGAAGAAGGCTTTCGATTTCTTCTTCGTGATTCCAAATGCGGTGTTTAAGACGTCGTGAAGCTTCTGCTCTTTCACATGAACTGAAAAACTGAGCGAATTTTCAGATAAATAACTGTACATAAATTAGGGATACGGAGATATGAGCAAAACTTGGAACTACATTTGGAGTAATCGGTACTCGCAGGTTTGAATCCCACGTGAGGCTCCGAATTTTGCTCGTGTTTCAACATCCCTCTTGTTGTATTTCACATCGTACCATGGTCCTTAAAAAAGATTGCCTGGTAACAAGAGTGGAAGCATTGTGCACAAGATGCTTCTTCCTTTTTTATTTTTGGAACTCTTGAAGGTTACTGAGAAAAATTGAAAGCTAGGGCGAAAAATGTCCCTCTTCAATTATTGTTTTTAAGCTGCAAGGTAACCACAAAGGAAGTCATGGAGCGGATATATGAAGAACGTCGGAAACTTCGTGAGCTAAATAGTATTTGTTACTAGATTGGTGCTTACTGATTGATTAATGTTGTTCGCCTTCTCTTCACATTTGCACCTCGTCTTAGAAATTCCTTTCGCTTCACTTCTAAAGCCTTAAAAGCTAGGAGCATTGCTTATTTTATGATTAGATGTTAAATTTGGAAGCTACCTTCCAGCGCTTGCTCATCGCTGTTGTATCTAAGAGCTATTGAGCTCATTGTCGTTGCCCTTGTTAATTTCCTGCGTACTCTGTGAAGAAGTGGACAAATCCGATCTTTTGTCTTTGATAGCTCTCGACATTGTATGTGACTTGTTTCGTTGTTAGACGTTTCTCAATATACACATGTTCAACAGCGTTAACAACTTTTTGTCTTTGTGTTTAGATTTTTGTAAATGTGGTGGCAATACATCTATTGAATTACTTTTCGAATGGGACAATACAGTACTCCATGAAGAAAGTGGATTCTGATTGCAAAGTTCCCAGGATCGACTTTATATTAACCTTGGCATTGGATTATAAATCTGTCGTTTTAACTCGTATGAAGTGCTGAGATATTTGCAAAACTCCGGACCACAGGTGTATGCAGTGGGGAACGAACACGCGCTGTTGTCCTTACCGGGGAGCAGCGCACTTCACCACTACACCATCCGGGTCCTTCGCTTTGCATGTATCTCAGCTAGTTCTATCGATCTTTTTGCCATCAGCAATCACCCGTCAACGGGATTGATCTGGGGAGCCAATATCGGCATTGAACCCAGTTAAGCTGAGGCTTAGTTATAATCACAATCTTAACTCTTAACTCTGTCGTTTTATTTCTCTGCAATTTCAGATCTTCTTTCTGGTTGCAGAATCACACCTATTTTAACCATGTGCCGAGTTGCCACAGAGGAACGCAGTTCGACAAAATTTGTGGAAATATTGTCGATTAGGCCTCATTCTCATACAATACTGTCTCAATCATCAAGTTCGCCAAGGAACTCCGGATCGTGAATGTTAATTCTTAATAAATGAGCACCAACACAACTGTATCAGTAATGATAAAAAGCCACTAGAAGAGCAAGGGCTTCCGCGGCGCAGTATGTAATGCGTAAGCCCACGGGAAGGGAAATCGTAGTTCGATCTGGCCCGGGGTTCAAGGTTTGCGAATATTGCAGTATATTCCGAATATTCTAAGAAGCAGCGAAATTCTCAGTTGTATTTTTAGCAATGGTTTCGTTGTTGAAGCTTTTTTAAGTTAATGGTCTTCGAAGACCTTGAATGAAGTATTAAGTAGTTGAAGAGAGCACCAATAAGAAAGCAAGAGAAGTGGACTTTGCTGCACCAATTCATTCAACTGCAGCCGCGTTAGCTGTGCAACTTGTTGGCAGACGTCGTCGCACAAGAAGATTGGGCTCTTTGGTAATGAACACATACATAGATTGAAGTTCAAGATTTCATCCAATTTTCAGCTAAGATTACAGGCATTGTATTACACGATTCTGTTTATGGAAAATGAAAAACTCGTGCAATTGTCATTTATTGCTAATAAATCGTTAGAAAATACTTTAAACTTTTATTTCGGTCCAGTTACTGAGCTAAGCTGGTGTCGGTCATCGTACAGAATCTGTTTTTCATTAAAAGCTATAAGGTGATCGTGAAATGGGTCTCACTGTGGTGAAAAGAAACGTAGCAGAAATTTCGTTACGACGATCTGGTTACCAGTTGCTTAGCCATTCATGCTACAGCTGTGCTTCGAGCTTTTTCACTTTTCCGACGTTCTCAATATGCCTAGTGACTGCGAAATTACGAGTTTGGAGTTCTTCTACGATGCTTTCTTTTTCATATGATTTGTCAACTATTCCGCGTCATTCTTCGTCATAAAGGCTCACATCGCTGACTGAAACCTTATGAGCTACTGTTTATTATTCAGTTGGAAGCGAAACAATGGTCCATACTTCGATGACATTTCGAATTGTTTTCGAGGAACGATGTCTTAATTAGGACATACTTAACAAAACGTCACTTCTTCTTGTGTTGAAGAACTTCATTCCAGTCATAGTAAATTATGCGCTCAAAGTATTACACGTCAAAAAGTTAGCAAATGGACACAGTTGTAAAGAAGTGGATACTCAGGTGAGGGGGAGAAAAAGTTAGGCTACTAGAAGATCATTACAGAGCTCATCAATCCTCGTCTAGGTTGCCTTTCATTTCAGATCAACTAATCACTGCTTTTAAGACTGACCTAGAAACTAATGGTCTGCCGACATTGATGGCAGTTATTGAAATATCACTGAGTATGAGTTACGTCATCACTTTGCGATGTGACCCTATATTAGGAGCTCTCCTTTACTGGTACTAGACTTGACTTAGAGAATACAACTTAGAGGATACTAGCCCTGAGCTCATTCATCAATAGGGTACCGCAAGTCACTGTGCAGGCCAAATGTGCATTCAGTCAAGTATAACGATATTTGATAAAGTCTAATGTACGTTGCTTCCTTCGGGGTCTGATCAACTCCGAAAGCTTATACTTTTTCTTAACAATGTCGTGCTATCTAATCGGGAACACAGAAATCTAAGGTTCAATGCCGATTTGCGCCGCTCAGGTTAGTTTTGTCGACGGGTGATTGCAGATGCTACTACACGGTAAAACACGGCTGAGGGAAATGCGGAAGGGAAGACCCGCATAGTGGTGCGGGTGGTGAACGCGGTAGCCATCGAAAAGGTCATAGCGAATTCGACCCCATTGCGAATACTTGCGGCCCGGAGTTTCGCAAGTATCATAACTTCATTGTGGCTAACGTGAAAAAGTGCAGTAGGCAGTTGAATAAAACGGTTAACAATGACGAGAATCTCCCTCATAGAAGGAACTCATGTAGATTAGTTGCGAGACAGTGTGGGACAATGTCCGCAGGAAGCGGATAGGGGCTAATCGCAAACCAAAAGGACCTTTGCCTTCCTGAGATGCAGGTGGATCCTGTGCATGGACCCTACTCTGATTTTCGAAATCCTTCTGAGTTTATGGGGACGTATTCATGCATGTGTGCTTGGGTGTGTTCTCGCTAGTGCGGATTGTATTCTACGAATCAGGTCGGCCAAAAGCCTGGAGTCAAGCGACGGGAAAGTATATGGCATGCAGTTAGGAGTCGCCTTGAATAAATAAGCTTTCCTACTCTGAGAGAGACTAGCAAGCCATCAGTGAGTACAGCCACCTACCGCGTTTAGATCTCAGCAAGCAATGTTTGGGTTTCAAACGCTAAGTGCAGCAAAATAATTGAGCCTTATTCTCCGAAGAGCCTCCGTTCGATACTTCAGTGTTGGGTTGGACGAGTAAGGAGAAGCTGTTAAAACTTCAGAGTCATTGTAGGCTGCATAAATATCAAAGGACTGAGAAGACGATCTGTGCCTACAATGAAAGCACACCCGCACGTGAATCTTCTGTAGAAGATTTTAACAAAGCAGGCAAAAATGATAAGGTAAGGTGTCATCGGACTGGCCAAAACCTGACGGCGGCATCCATTTAACCTCGTGCGTAACACCGGTGAAGAACTCTTACTCTTAACATTCGAAAGTGGCGAATCGGCGACGCCGGCGCTCTCGTCAACACGAGTTTGGTCATGAAAATTGATTCATTCGAGCAACTAATAACTCGAAACGGACGTCTACGATTGAAGAGATGTGGATCAATGCCGGTTCTGACAATCTTCTCCGTTTATGCACCGACGAAGACGTTGTGACGAAGTCGAGGTCGAAGCGTTCTATTCGCAGTTGGAAATGTTGTACAGGGAAGACCATACATGCTTTAGGGTAATCACTGGACAGTTTAATGCTAAGATTTTACTCATAAGAACGCTTGATGGGCCTCATAATGGGACCCTTGGATTAGAATGAAATCAGCAGAGTTAGGGGGTGTCTGAGTTTATCATTAGGACCAAGACCATTCGTGGTAGTTCACAATTCCAAAAGCCACGCGCCATAAACGCTGGACGTAGGTGTCTTTCAATAGAGATTATCAAAACGAAACAGACTACAACATAGCAAATCGGAGGTTTCGCCTAACTGATGCCGCTGTTGTTCGGCAACTGTGTACGGGGTCAGACGATCACCTTCTCCGTTGAAGACTTTATTTATCGCGGAAAGCAAGAAAAAAGCGGAAAAACTCGAAAAACGAGGTCCATAAAGCACCAAAAACTGGGACTTATTTAGTTCATTAGTCGGCTGTTTGGAAGATGTCGTTCTCTACAACATCAACGAGGAATGCGGTCGGCTCTGTCAACATCTTCACGTTAGCGCTATGGAATCTGAGAGTTTGAAAGTCACCAGTAAACATCTCTCTCCAGAAATGCTCGAGCCGATACGCCAGTGTTGAGTCGCACGTGTTACAGGCAACCACCAACTTAAGTCCGAACTTGCCAATCTTGCCAGATAGGCGATAAAAGAAGTTCTTAAAGAAAGAAGAGCAACAGTTATCGTGAAAGCACCAGAGGGAGAAAAAGATTCGCAAAGATCACCGAAAGTTCCAGATTTACGAAACGAAAATAATTGCACTCCGACGTAGATACGGAACCGTAACTGCTTCCAGAAGAGTAATGGTGAAAATCATTCACGCCTTTCTAATCGGATCTTTTCAATAGGCATTCCTTCCTGCCCTCAAATGTAGTAAAGGAGGAAAAATAATGTCGTCCCACCGGTTATTCCTTCCGAAATCTAACATTGCTATTTCGTCAGTTAAGAACTGAACAACTCCTAGTTCGTACAGAATAAGATCTGAACATCTGAAGAATTCTTATTCAATGGCGTAATACCAGGACTGTGTTATTGCTCAAGAAGGATGACCACCGCTCTAATGGCAACCATCGCCCAATGTTCCCACTTTCTGTCGTCTGAAATCTCTGCACTCAAGCTGTTCTAAACAATATTGACAGAAAACTTCATGAAGGACGGCAATGTGAGGAAGCAGGGCTCCAAAAAGGATTTAGTACGGTGGACCGCATCCATTCGATAACAAGAGCCATTGAAGTCTCGCAGGAATGCAGGAGTCTGCTCTGTCTCACTTCCATCGATTTAAAGAAGACTTCTCAGGTGAGATAGAAGCAGTCATGGAAGTCCTACACGGCGATGGGCTCCCTCCTCCGTATATAAAAATTCTTCGTATGCTATATAAGAATTTCATTACTAAGGTTTACTATTCTACAACGATGTTAGCATCGACGACAAAAGAGCGGTTACCCATGGTGGCACCACTTGGTCAAAATTATTTACCATCACCCTCGAGAACTTCGTGCGAACAGCGCAGTGGGAGAAAATGGGAGTGAAAATCGATGGTTTGCAATTACACCATCTTCGCTTTGTTGGTTACATCTTTCTTATAACATCCTACACTAGCCAAGCGCGACGAATCCTTTCCGAATTTAATAAATCCAGTGGAAGAATTAGTCTTCGTGTAAATCTATAAAAAAAGATGTTCACTAGAAAAGTATTGTTTTCGTACGCCCCATTCACGCCCAACGAAATGAATATCCTCGAATGCTCTAGCTACGTTTACCTTAGTTGGGAAATGAACATGATGAAAGTTACTTAGTCGTTACTTAGCTACAAAGTTGAGCATCAGGAAACGACCGACTTATGTGGCTTCCTAGAGCATCGAGGATGTAATGAGGAGAAAAACAACACCCAACTCCGCGTTTGACTTCACGACCCTTCTTTCTTTGACGTATGCTGCAGAAGCTCGGTCCCAACGAAGATGGAAGATCGCTCAGCACCGTTGAAGTCGCGGTCGAAAGGACGATGCTGGGAGTATTCCGTGTCACGCAAATGAGGGTGGGAATCCGAAGCTTCGGACTACGTCGTCGATCAAAAAAGAAAGATGCCGCTGTGTACGGCCAAGTTGTCGAAGATAAAGTGGTCTGGACAAACAGTGCCTATAAACGACGGCTGATGACAAGCGGTATTAACGACATGGATGCTCAGCATGTTAAACGCATTATAGGAAGACCACCTGCCCGATGGATAGAGTTCCCTAGGAAAAGCTTGGAAGAAAGTCATGATGCTCAACTAGACCTTAGAGGAAACAGAACCCACAGGCTAAAATCATTGGACGATCAACCGGACGACAGGACACAGGAGGGTTACGGGTAGTGTTCTCGCATAATGTCGTAAGATTTTCAAATTTTCAACCAAATTTTTGCAGTGGATAATTGCCGCTTACCTTGGCCAGTAATAACGTCGTTGATTTATTAAGAACCTGCTTCTCTAATCTACTGGGTTCTGCCATGCTAAGATCTTCTTCCATATAGAGATCATTCTTCATAGATATGAAATGTTCTGTGTCCATTCCTACTGTTTAGGCCTTAGTACTTTTTCCAAATGCACTTTCTGTAAAGCCTTTGCACAAGCTATTCCATCGCTTTCACATGTTCTTTCTGATTAAACTACAGTATAGACTTCACGAATTTTCTGTTGATGAAGCTTTGTCAGATTGTACTATTTGAGAAGCTTTTAGAACACCTCTCTAAGCGCTATCTCTAGATTCCTCTGTGAAAGCCCCACCTATTACAGAAAGAATTTAAGCAGCCCATCAGTTAGCTTTCTGAGTGTTCGTCAAGTGTTCACTCAATTCGTTCAACCAGTGCCTTTTCAATCCCTCTCGTATACTTCGCTTCGCTGTTATGTGGAGTTATTATTGTTACTGCAGTCATAAAAGTTATAACCCGGTCTCTCAAGGCGTTCGACTCAGTGACTTACACGCAGAAGACCCGCGTTGCAGCTACGAAGACTAATATTCCCAACTATTTGGTATTCATATAAAGTTGTGAGCGCCACAGCATTCCGTATAATTTTCTTTACTATCGTTTTTTCATTCTGATCAAAAAGCCTGTGTCAGCGTCAGCATACCCACATTTCCTTCATCTAGAGAATACTATGTGCTTAAACTCTTATTTACTGCGTTTTTTCATGTCGGGGTTTTGTGTGAAATACAAGAGTTTTGTGGAGATATGATCAAAACCCGGTCTCTCAGATGGGCTTCGAACACCCGGTTACACTTTGGGATGGTTCACGTGCTCTCCGCCACACCAACCGATGCTTTTGCCTTTCCTTTTTCTCATAAATCTTTTTTTTTTAACTCTAACGGTGCTATCAGCAATCACCCGTCAACGGAAATGATTTCGAGAGCACAAAGCGCCATACGAAATAGAAATCGAAAGAATGGGCAGTGAATAAAGGTTAGAACAACGTGATTTCGATAGTTGCTAAACTAGAGTTGATGTACTGGATAGCACACGAGCCTTTTGAAAGGGTATTCGTGGATTACGCCAAGCAGAGCCCAGCTGAGGCGCCGGGTTTTGGCACGTATCTTAGCAGCTCTATGAGTGTGTTTAATTGAAGGAAAAATTCATGAGACTAAGTTAGGGTTCCTTCGTACCACAGTTATAGTATTCTAAATATTTTTAAAGATATGAAATTTTTCTTGCTTTTCCTTCTGGAACTAAATTTTGTGAATTTGCTCAGGACCACTTGAACTTCAGGACCTTTCGCCATATTTACTTCTCGAGACCACGTCTTCATAGTTCCAATTTATCAGCACCCAGTATCCAAAGATTTTGTTAGTGTTGCAAGGTACTTCTTTCATGGATTGTGAGCAAATACAAGGATAATTTTATTGCAGCAATCATTATCGAGGCCTTCATTGACAAATACTGGAATTTATTCTAGTCACATGATCACTTCCAACTATTACAACCAATTTACTGAACAACATTACCATTTCTAGAAATCCAACGCTTGAGTGAAATTAATATCTAAGGTTGTATAAGAAGCCAATAATTTCAGGCGCATTTTAGAGGGTGAGTTACAAGATGTTCGGTTCAAGTAGTAGCTGAAAAAGGGTCAAAACCACTCAGTTGGTAAGTGGCAGGAACCCTCGGATAAATATGAAGCTTGAGTACGCTTATGTTAACTGAAATGTGATGAGTGTCTATTTTCGTTTAGGAAATTCAATTTCCTGCTGGAAGAACTGATTTCGACCTTCACAAAACGAGACCTAATGGATGGTTTTTATGATGCATTTCAGAATTAGGTAGTTTGCAATATGGTCATGAAGGGTCGCTTGGTGCGTATTACTGGAAAAGAATGGAATCTGGTTTTCAGTGGTGGAATATCCATAACATGCAGCACTTGCTTTGCGATTAGTCAACGACCATGTTCAGCCGATATATTTATTTATATGTTCTAATGAACTACTCTTGTTGAATTCTTGCGCGATTGGTATATATTTTCGTTGTTATTCTCGTTGTTGTTGCTGTCGATCGATTGATGACGTTTCTGCGATTTTGCCTTCCTCAGAGCCTGGACATACTTTACGCAACAATAGCCTTGTAAGTCGGTGAAACACCTATAGTATTAGTGAAGATCTAACATAGAAATAAACTCCATGTTTATCAAGAAACTACTCACCGTGCTGTTATGAGTGGGACTGTCGGGGCGTGTTGTTCATGTGGGATGGAGAGCGAGACCCACCTAGGTGAAAAACCATTTTGAAATAAGGTGCCACATCACGTGTGATAGTGAGGCATTAGCCATTACCGTTCATCTTTGGATTTTGAAATTTATCCAAAACGCTTCAAGAGTCTTGCGCTTTGATGTTTTCGATTCCTAGGCTAGGATCCGCACAGTCACAGTTTGAAATTATCGCCATTGTGCTTGTGCGCCCTATATGTACCTAAAGGAGTGGTTTGACTAATTTTCACTTTCCCATATAGGTGTTCTTTTATGCGGGCACACAATAGTCTACCCGTTTCCTCAACGTATTCTTCAGCGTATGCCTTACATGAAATAAAGTATACTGTACTTAAGCTCATGCAATGCCCGTCTCTCCCGCTAGGACAGATTACATAATTTTCTGGACTACACAAACGTCACGAAGGCAGTTGCAAACTAACTAGTGGCACAGGATATTGGATGGGAGGTCAGTAACCGCCGCATAATTTTCGAGACCAATTTTGCTTAGGCACCTCTTAATGGCGCAACTTATTTCGTTTTATATGAAGCTGATCTTATTTAGATTTGAAGCATTATTTTGAGGTATAGCCCTACCTTTTGGTCTAACCCGAGTGGTTTCCGCTTCGTAGCCATTGCAAGTAGCCATTTTTGTGCTAAGTTTGGCAAATCCTTCCCTTCCTGTTCTCCTGTTCACACAATTTTAGCTGCTCAGTACATGTTTTTGATTAGTGCTTTTTTATGAGTGAACGATGAGAGTAAAGTTAGTGCACTAATATATTTTTACTACCTAGTTTTCGACACCATTTTGTTATGTACCCATTTTCTGAAAGCTTTATTTCAGTGTTTGAGGTTGGAATCAAGCTCTCGGTTGGTTTTCCTCGCGTAAATTTTACATACTCTGGCTGTCTGTTTAACAATTCAAAATGCTCATTCATCTGTTCTTGTATGAAACAGACGATGAAGTAGTCGTCTATGCATTGAAAGTAGAGTAAGGGTCGGCGATCGAGAACTGGAGCTCCTACCTTATACATGAAAGCGAGGCAAGGTTTGGTGCTGAGGGCTGCTCCATGGCCAACGCTCTAATTTGTGCAAAATATCATCTCAGCCATCTGAAGACTGAACAACCAAAACACTGTTTTAAGAGAACCATCAGTTATTGGATCGATAAGCCATACATATTTATATTCCTTTCACGTTCTACGAGGGGCTCGAGAATGACTTACATTGCGGAGTCATTCGAAACATTGGTATAAAGTGAGGTAACATCGAACAACTCCATGGCATGCGTGATATAGGAATATTTTGGTATGGGGCAAATGGGTTAGTATGAATTTCAGTAACTGGGTCAGGATAAAGCTCAGAAAGCATACTCTTCTAACAGTTAGCCCACCTATAGAACTGATAATTGGTCTAACCTTAATTGATGACGAGTTGATGGACGATCGTCGGTAGAAATAAGCTTGTGTGTCTAGTAAGCAGGTATAAGACAGGATAAGTTGGATGGTTGTTCATAAACCGAGAAATATCTGAAAGCACTTAGTCAGCTGCCTTTGCCATATTGACCCACTCTCTATTTAATATTTGGTATCAATTACTATACACCTTTTCAAAGGGTGGCCTATAGTGAGAAACATCGTTGTGTTGCTTCTCTGTTATTCTAACATCCAGCTGACTAGGAAAGATTTTGAGTTTACAGGTTCTTTAATCTGGCGCGTAGCACGTTTTTATACGTGTGTTAGGTAGAAGATTATTTTACTACGTCGGTAGTGAATACGTACTTGGAGAACTTCGTCCGAAAATAAGCGCAAAGCAGGGTTAATTTGGCTATTTGGTTGTTCCTGCCTATAGAAAGCCTGCGAAAAGTACTGGTGGTAATGCTCCTCTTTGTTTTCGAAACCTAACCTTTCTAGTCAAACCTTATAACGCAGTTGATCTTAAGTGTCTGTAAACTGCACGTGATCCTGCGCAGGATTGTTTCAGAAATGGGTTGACTAGGCGAAAAACTCGGATCTAATTAAGACAGTTTTGAGTTCTAAATGCAGAGATAATGAATAATCATGAATTTGTGCTCGACGACAGAAGCTTCAATGATGACAGACGTCCTAGTTCCGTTCGTAAACGTTTATGCGTAAGGAATAATGAAAAAGTGAAGAAGAAGAGGAAACCACTTCTTCACAGCATCATTCATTAACGATACTTTTACTCCATCTGCTACCTATTCTTACCCTTATATACTTGTGCTTGACACTGGTACTCACTCTCTCTATTCTACTTAGGATACTTATTGTGTGTACCGCTCAAAGAAGACAAAATGCTTAATCAGCAGCTGAAAGAACACGTAAAATTTTCGAAGACCATCGTGGACGATGAATAGGAAGAAAACGAATCGAACGCAGGAAGTGCTGGGAACCGAACAATAGATGTGATGATGGGTCATGTGAAAATTAGAAAAAATATGTAATCCATGCCTTCAACAAAAAATCCTCTTAATTACACAAGCAAAGGTGCAGAATAATCGCTGGTTCGATCGCGCTATTATGCCTCACCAAGTTTTCTATCCCTCCGAGTCCGGAAAATCTGTACCAAGTTTGTCTGGGGGAATAGTAACACTAATAATACAAATGTGTCGATTTCTTGTTCAGCAATCGCGAGGTTTTTAAACAGCATACATTTACTTCCATATAAAAACACAATACAATGCAACGCTAGCTGACGTCTCGGCAGTATCGCCTTCTTCAGAGCCTGGAAGGGTATACTGATATACAATCTACTAGGCCAAACGGTTCAATAACACTTACAAAAAGACGAAAGACTCTTTCGTAATTACACGATCAACAACTTCTCGAAAAACCCACCGCTTTTTCGTGACTTCCAATGAGGAAGTTTAGAACAGCTGATTATAGTCGCATGTGGTTGACGACTGCACCATCCCACATCAAAAATCGATGCGAACGTACGGGATCAGGTCGCGTATGACCTCCGGACATTCATCCCTGCTGTTCGTTGTAGGGTTTTTGGCATTTATCCAGAAACCCTCAAGAAGTTTTCGCGCTGGTGTTTTAGTCTCCTGTTCAAGGATATTGACTTTTACTTCAAAATCGTCTCTGCTATGCTTTTGTATCCTATGCTTCGCTAGTGGGGTTTTGTCTTGTTTTTCGTTTGCCATCTAGATGTTCTTTTATACGGATACACAAAGGTCTACCCGTTTCGCCAATATATTCATCTCCGCAATTGTTACAAGAGATCAGGTATACCGTACCTGAACTCATGCAATCACCCTCCCTGCCGTAAGGGCAAATTGCGCATTTTGTTGTTTCACACAGACGGTCATACAGGCGGCTGCGAACTAATTGGCGCCGTAGAGTAGCCGGTGGTATTTCAACTATCGCTACCGATTCCTCTAGACTTGCCCTTCTTAAGCATCGTTTTATAGCTACGCTTACTTCATCGCTTATAAAACGCTGTTTAAAAACCTCGCGATTGCTGAACAAGAAAACGACACATTCATATTCCAATGCCGAGGTTAATAGAAAGTCGATCCTGGGAACCAATAATATATCTGTAGGCCACCGTAAACATATGTAGCAGTTATACATCCAATCGCTTCCCACAATGCTTAATAAATTCAGTGATTGCGCATTTTTCAGGGAACGAAAGGAAATGATAAACGCTGAACCTTCATCCTTTATCGATTATTTAATCGGCTTCAAATCTCCGGTGAAAAGTGGTTCATGTGATGAAAAGAATCGCCAGCTCATCCAACTCATGAACAATGACAACCCTTCTTTTTAACCCCTGTGTTGCATTTGACGTTCCAAAAGGAGACCATCTAGAAGATGGACGAATGTTTTTCTATCTTAAAGAACAAGCAGCTAAACCAGTACACAACATCGATTACAAAATTGATTACCCCGATGGACGATGGTGGAGACAAACAAAGCGCCCCCTTAATTCTTCTTGGTTTATAAGGACAGACATGCTCCACTCCTTCAATTATGCCTAATTGTGTTCAAGCGCCATTCTACCATGTGCCTCAGAATTCAGAAGAATAAACTCTTCCTTGATGTTCCGATGGGGAGAACTTCCATGGGATTAAAATGGTGCATTGCTTTTGACAGAAAACTCAACTGCAAATTGATAAGTGCACCATGGCAGAAAACTTCCTGGTTATCGGATATGTTCGACTCCAGGTATTATAATTTATGTACTGTTCATGATATATGGTAAACCGAACAGGTGATGGTCATCAATAGCGGTCAAGAACCATTTTGAAAAAATAAAATTTTTTTGCTAATATTGAGTTAAGGACCACGTGCTAATGTCTTGTGGGTTTCTAGCACAAATTAGTGCCTTCTGGTTCATCACAAAACCAGTCGAATCCCCTTGAGCACTAAAATTCCTTTCACATACCTCACATGTTACTATCGTGGCTTTGATGTCGAGTGTTCTGATACCTCTGACAACAAACATTGCGAAAGAACTCCTCAAATACAGTTTTTTCTCCAACGATCATTCACTTTACACCTTTGAAACTCCTCTGGCATCAATTTCTTGATAGTAATTGCCTGCTGGTAACATATGTGTTTTATTTCCTGCACGCAGCATTACACTGACGGTTTTTTCCGCTTATAAATACAAACTCGATATTTTGCTTCAACGTCCTTTTGTTCTATTTACGGTCGTTCACACCAACAAACAAAAATGTCTTGATGAAACACCACTTGATGGAACTGACGTTGGATTTTTTTTGCATTTTTTTACTTGAGTTTTTTGTCTTCAATGATCCAACGCAACATATTACAAAGATCTTAGTCCATGAGCGTGTGTAGCGTAGTGTTTTGTGGTGCTCTCTTACTCAAACTTGGTCGCAGCTCAGCCCTGTGCCTCGCTCTCACCAAGTCATCCTTCTCTCCGGCAATTCGGACTTGTGTAATGGGATAGCAACACTATTTTGATACATTGGCAGATCACCAGAAGACAGTATATAAGCCAGATATGCACTCAATCACTTCTAATGATATTTGATGATGTTGAATGTATGGCGGTATCCCACAGAGGTTGATCAACGCCGAAAGGCTTATCCTTTATTGTTCCGCCTATCACTTCTTCCATCCGATTAATCTTCTAATATACAAATCACACAAACGTATTGAAATTGTTCATTGAAGTTTGCCTGCTGCTTGACGATCTTTGCCTTAGCTATGGATGTCGTTGAATACTGGTCGAGATGATTTCCTTTAGATTCCTGGTATAGCAGTGTTAGATCATTCCGCCTCGGATCTTCACCAGAACTATCAAAGCCATTCCCCAGCATTTGTATATCGCAGAGAGCGAACCTATCCGAAACAAGTTTAATAGTAATTAAAACCACAATGATGCTGAGATATTCCTAAAACTCGGACCCCAGGACAGATCGTACCACGATTACCCTTTCTGGAGGCTCGCATATTGAACACAGCTCCACGGAGGCCCTTTGCGTTTCTGTCAGTAACTTTCTACCTGCCGTCAGAAAAATTATAGTAGGCAGCAAGTGAAGAAAAGGTTAACATTCTAGTAGTAATATTCCGACTCCAGGGAAAAGAGAGGCTTGGTGAGTCTGGAGATGAGTCTAACAATCGCTTTGCTCGTATTGAACAACATCACGCCACTGCTCTAACCGCAATTATGTTGTTCAGAACACATTGCTCAAAGGCTGTTAATGACCTTCCAAGACCTCTATATGTGGCGTATAGGGCTCTTGATGTAATTAGAATCGTAAAAACTCTTCCAAATGTACTAACACTAGGAGGGCCGTTGAATTAAAGAATGCGTGTGAAGTTTTTGAGACCTTTGCATGGCGAGAGGCATGACTGCAGCCATTACTGTTGTGTTTCTTCTACGCAATTTCTTCTGTTCATGTTTTTCTTCGTTGAACACGTAAAGCACACGTGAAAAGGGGTCTCCTTAATTAGAGAATCACTGTGTTCAATATGTTTAGTTTCGCGTGGTAGAGTTCTTATAAGGCAGTTTTTTTGCGATTTGTGCTCAATCCTGCTTTTTTTCCTGCCTCATTCAGCTGATTCATCATTGCCTTCGCCTCAACAGCGCCCTCAAGTGGACAACGATATCAACAGCAAAACAAGGATTACACGAAAATTTGCTTTCATTGTGTATGCCGTTCTAGTCCAAATCGAGTGACTTCATTATTCACTGCAGTGCAGCAGTAAACAGCTTTTACGAGATACGAGATGTCGCTTTGTTGGACCTCTTTTCTGAAATGATAATAAAAAGGTCTTTATAGAAGCTGTATCTTTGTAGAACAGCGCGTTGGAAATCAGCAGAAGTTCTTTTATTAGACGAGTGCACTCCTTGGTCGAAGGACGGGGATAAAATTTTGTTGCTTTCATAACTCTAACTTCCACTAACTGGCTGCACGTTGGTCATGAAGAAGGGGATAGCTCATAATCGCTAGTCATAATCGACGAAGACACCACATCGAGAGTACGAACAACTGTAGAGATCGACTCCGTTTACCGGCTTTGAAGAAGGCGAACATGTCGTACCGGTAGCCGAATGAGCATCATTATCAATATTCAGTTAGCTTAACAATCCAAGAAGGTACTTATTATTAATGTCGAGGATAAATGTCGGTCGGTCCGAAAAGTGCTAGCTCGCAGACTTTGTGGTTTTTTTATATGACCAATCTTGACGTCCACTGTGTGGGTCTCATCATTTCTCACATTCGATCCATTTCCTCGCACCCATTGTCCACGAAGGTCTTCCAAGTTTTTCGGTGTGGTTTGCGCTGCTGCCTGAGGAATTTTATTTCGCCTTAAACGTCGTAGAATGCTGGTCGAGCAATTATCCCTGAAGTCCTGAGATAGCCGGGCTGGAACGTTCCCAATTGGATTGCAGAGAGTGATTTTTCTCACAGAAGTCCGGTACCAATTTTCCGACCACGGAAGGATGAGAGGCTTGGTTAGCCCGGAGCGGAATCGAACTAGCACCATGCTCGTGATGGCGAACATCACTACCACTGTGCTATCCGCCCCGCTTAATACTATTGGAATAAGAAGAGCTAGAAATAGAGATGAATACATTGAACATTATAGAAGATGTAAATTTTTCGCTTGTCCAGTTTAATCTTCGACACTGTGAGGCTGAAAAAATGGGTTTCGTGAGGTGAGGTGAAGAAGAGCACCCATCTTCTTTTGTTATCTAAACTTTTCAATCAGGCAACATTATCATAATCATCAGATAATTGTATATCTTCTGTACGAAAAGTTCACAATGAGCTAACATCATCAGTTTGAGAAGATTTAATAGCTATATTTTCAAATAACTGCTCTGCGACTGAGGACTACGGCGAAAGGCTTACTGCGAAATAAATTTGTTATTGACGAGTTCGGCTACCAATCCACGTAAACAATTGGGCAAAGAGGGGTAGGAGTGTCCCACTTTGCGCTTCTTTTGAGTTTCGCAAATAACCACTTTCGATTCTGTTTACCTGACTTTAAGGAACCATTTTCTTTCACTAACATGAGCAACATGCGCAGAGAATAGTCCTAGTTTTCACTTTCTACTTGAATGCACGTGTACCAATTTACCACGAGCACGTGATTTCAAGCTAGCAAACACGCTTTTTAGTGCTTTCAGTGTAAAATTCAACTCAGGAACCTGTAAATTTCTGAAATCAATACATAAACGATTTCTCCACAAGTAGTTGTTCAGAGGTAAGCGGTGGTTGCCAATGGATTCAATGAGTATGCAATACGATGCCTACTTTTCTATCGGAGTTCTTTCAACCATTGTTATGTTGATCGTTGATGGTGTCGTTGGAAGTTTCAACGGGCGAATCCGTTAGCCGATTAGATGCAGAATCCATTTCTTATCTTGGAAATGAGTCGAGAAATTAGCCCTTCTCTTACAGACTTTATGACTTGCTTTTCGTTCATGTCGTTGCCTGTTTGTCAAGTTTTTGGTAGTTGGACTGAACTGTGTGTGTTCATGTAATGTAAATTGTTACACTGTTGATTAAAGAACGTTAAAATGGATCTTTTCCTTAAGTAAAGCCCAAGCAGTAATTTCGTTCTCGGCAAATGGTTTCGCTATCTTCATAAAGTTTCATCTTCGCTTCGCTTCTAAACGGTAATTTTATCTATGCTTCGGTGCATCACAAGCCATTAAAACATGCATAGACTTGATCCAAGAAACGTCTTCAAATGCTCATTGTTGATGAAAGCTGCTCGCCACTTCGTCACGTCACCGTCACTTTGGTTTTTCAAGGAATTCATCTAGAATACCGGCTTTCTGAAAGGGCTGTTGTGTAACTGATTCGCTAAGAAATCTGAGGAAAAATGCAGTATTGGAATCGCAGGCAGCCTCCGCTGTTTCCATTCTCTTTTACTTTTCTCGGAATCCTCATCGTTCCTTCTGAATACCTTTATAATTTAGGATTGCCGAATCAATACTATTTTTGCTCTGACAATTTCTCGGAAGCTGAAATAAAACCACTCTGAATTAGCCAAGAAAGCTTTTCACAGTCTCTAAAGTGATGGCATGTGGCTCAAGCACATTCTATTAACGACAAAAAGCATCATATCATTGCGGCACTTGAGTTCCGACGCGAATTGATTCCCACTCACACGATGTGGAAATGACTGCCGCCTTCAGTTTAAGTGAACACATCTCAGCACAAGATCAACACTATTAATTGACATTGACGGTAAGGACAACAGCGCGTGTTCGTTCTCCACTGCATACACCTGTGGTCCGGAGTTTTGCAGGTATCTCAGCACTTCATACGAACTATTAATTGAAATGAAGGCCGCTAGTACCTATAGATCTTCGCGACTAAAAGCGGGATGCCTTAATCGGCGAAGGTGAAATCCTATTTATGGAGCCCACCATAATTTTTTTACCTTTTCTTTGTCGAGGCTCCTAATAAGAAATAATCGAAGTAAAGTAAGCAAGTGGCGTTTTGTCCATCAGAACAAACGGGGTCCGGAAATCCGATATTGACGTTTATCGTTGCCGAGGCTAACGTTAAAAATATAAATTTCGTTTCCACTACCCTTGGTAATTTTAACTCTCAATAGTTTTAAAATAAAAAAACGATTTCACTTACTCTAAATATATAGAGCAAGGTGTCTTCTATAATATGCATCCTTTCACTGATATGCTGACACAAGGTTGAGGAAGAGGTCTCTAGGCTGGTCTCTCCTATAATCACTTGATTCTCGAAGCACTCTAGTTATCAAAAAGTTGCCAGCAATTTGTGAACAACCGGGTTGGGGTCCTAACGATTAATAACGGTAAAAGACTATCCCACACATTTAAGATTATTTACACTCTTTTTTAGACGACATCAACCTTTATGAAAAGTTATGAAGGAAGTGCGATAATATTTCGAAACCGACTTTCTCTAAACTTCGGTGTGACTAATCAATATGTATTCTTTCTTGATAAGCTTGCAAAGTGCGATAGTCACATATTCTAGTTCAACTCGCCATCTCTAGATATCGTCCGGTCTTGACATGCGGGAAGTTCGGTCCATTGCTTGCAATAATGTGGACAGAAAAAAATTAGCACCCTACTTTGACAAATGTGTTCACCTCGTTTTTTAACTAATGGTAACGTTCGAGTACTTTTACAGATAAACATGAAGTATTGGAAATAGAAAATAGCACTAAACGAGGGTTGAGAGCTAAATTTCGGAGTGAAGGCTAAATATGGGCATAAATAGACTTAAAAGTGGTATGTAGTGAATGTAACATGAATATGAATGGTTCGACGACTTATGCTTTTCGAATGAGTCACTATTAGGAAATAATTGTATTCAAATTTGTACTTGTATTTTTGCATTTGCAAAGTTTAATAATCGATAATTGCAACTGGCACTACTATAGCATTCTAGAAGTGACTGATTCCATACAGATTGAAGGCTTAATTTCCCAGCACATTAGGTGTCTAGTCCAAAAGTGCATTAGCGGAGGGAGGTGGAATAATATGCAGAAATTGAATTACCTATGAAGCTCAGTAGCTGTCTTCACCTTGATAGCAACTGTCGGCGAATTTTTGTGGTTTCAGCTACATTTGTTTACACTTAAGTAAGCAAGTCCTCCCAAAGGTCTACTGCCTCATTGTGGCTGGGAGGTGTTTCTGGGTGTCGGACTACGATGTTCAGCGGAAGATTCGTCTCCTTAGCAGGGTCTCCTAAGCTGAGAAGGAGTCTGGCGTTTCTATCAAAAAGCCTAGCTAAGGGTAAACCAATACCAGGATCCACCACCGTTCTGGTATCAAAGTCGCATGGCGGTAAATCTCCCTCTGATTCACAAGAGCTGCCTGTGGTGATGAAGACCTGAGGCAACTTTGGCCAAGCTGACCTCGGAATTCCAGGGAACGGGCTTAACTAGCAAATTTCAGAAAAGTGGAGGTTGGTGCTGAGGCCCACACAACCACTGAGGACGGACCTTCAAGTAAGTACCAAGTAAGTAAGTAAGTAAATAAATGCTATGACAATTGTAAACTACAAGAGACGAATTTTAGCAAATTGTTATACAAATGAAAAAAGTTAAAAAACAAAGGCTTATTTATATGACCTTACAAACTGATCTCGTTGAGCTGATGCAAGGTTGGTATAAGTTTTCTTTATCGTTGATGTTGGTGTTCTTGATCGATGGCTAACGTTTCGGTGATTTCGCCATCCTCAGAGTCATGCTGTTACGAGTAGGACTCTTATATCCTATCTCTTTCTTGTATTAAGTCTTTTCTTTTCAAATTGGCTAGACAAGTGTTGCTAATTAGATTAATTAAGCTGACGATTCAACAATATCATCTCCGTTAGAGCGTCGAAAGATTGATAATGAGAGGAAATAGTTACTACTAACCCTTTGATGGATTTCATAAGCTCTGAGTTCAATCTTTTTTTAATCTTTCCACATTGGAGGTTAGCTAATGTCTGTGTGCTTCCTTAAGGATCAAAATCGCTCGCCTTCGTGGTCTTGACCCCTAGACATTTACCCCGGGGTCCTCTCGAAGGACTTATTCTCTATAACTAGTGATACTCTTGAAATGATTGCATTTTCTCATTTCGTGCACTATTAAAATGGAGACCAAACAAGTGGATAGTAGATAGAGAATATTTAGCAAACTATTGAAGGAATAAAAATGAGCCCTTTTTCATAAGGTATAATTTTCGTACCCTATTTCTGTGAAATCCTAAATTCACAGTCTTATTGTGCACTGTCTTCTAAAAGCCTTTTATCGTTTCTTAGTTCCAATTACAAGAAATAATGTCAACATTGTAGTAGGCTGGTGAAAGTGAGCAGCAGCTTTTCCACAAAAATCTCTTGTATTCTTTCAAACTCAACTTTGCACCAAATGAAAGTAAGAAAGTGTGTCCAACTACGATGTACAGTGTGGTTTTCGTACCTGCCAAGGAAACTTGTCCTAAGAAAAACTCCAGCCGCTGGATTTCGACTACAAATAATTTTATACCATATACCATTTTCGACGAGGCCTGATTCCAAAGCAACAAATCTCCTTGCAATGTGCAATGAATCTTGACGTCCTAAGAAGGCGATGGCACGTCTACTTAAGGACTCTATAAAAACTTCTGTAGTCTTAAATATGAATGTGCTAGCGCAAGCCCAAAGCTTGACCCATGAAAGCAAACAACAGGTATTCAACTATACGACTTCTTTCTCCTTGGCGTAAAAAACTAAGGACACGAGGCAAGAATGTCATATTTATTAATTAGTGGTTAAAAAGGTGTGGAAATTGTATCAGATACCGTCGCGTTGAGGTTCCAAGAGATATTCTCCACTTTTATTTCTTTTTTTTATTTTTTATTTTTTATTTTTTATTTTTTTTTATTTTATTTTATTTTTTTTTCTTTCCCGTCAGGATAGTGTAGCATTGATGTTAGTACATTTGGAAAGGAATAGCACTGAAGCTGTTCATGTAAACATAGAGGGTAGGAGCTTCTAGTTCTTTTATCGGGATGGCGGTTGGAATTGAGGTTCATTAAATAATTTTGAGTTTTTATGAGAAGATTTGAAGTCGGTCAAAAGTTAGAACTCATATGTTTTTCTTAGCAGTAAATCCAACACAAAACACTAGTTTCTGTTTTGCTTTTTTGTTTTTTGTGCGAATGCAAATTTATTTGTTAAGTTTTATCCGCTAGGGTTATGAAAGCGTTTGGCTGACCATCTCAATTTGACCTTTCCAGGCTTTGAAGAAGGCGAAACGGCCGAAACATCAGCTAATGTATCCTAATAAATTCTATAATACCAACCTTGTGTCTGCTTATTGAAGAAAAACATCGAATTATCAATCAATGCGGAGGTTAACGGAAAGTCGGTGCTGGGAGTTTCTGTTTTGTTCTTTTAGAGGAGAACCTATAGAGCATGGATGAAGTAGGCGCGTGAAAAGGGAATAAAATAGAGCAGGAACCAGCGCATGATGAAAATTTGTTTTTTACAAAGCATTGAAAAGTTCTTCATGGAATATCTCATAAACAGTTTTATCAAGAATGAAATCATGCGAGAGCATAAGGAGACCACAAGCTGCTCCAATGTAAATGAACTATCGTTTCGATTCCTGCAAAGAGATTAACGATGGCGATGACTTCTCTTAATTTCCATTATTTAAAACCATCAGCGTTAGATGTTCGTCGTGAGAGCTTGATGATAGAGAAATTCTTCAGATGCTGAGAAATGAATGAAACAACAGCAATTACTTTGTAGCACAAGGGATATTTTGCTTTAACACAAGAAATCTGTCGATTAACGAAAAGGTGATATGATAGCAAGATTCGCTTTAATGGAAACTTTCAGCGTAAAGTTTCCATTTGAAGAAAGTGAACCAAGAATAAAAGAGGTACGTAGCAGTTTCTGACTTCGTGGATGTAAATCCTCGTTGAACAGGGCTTTTTGAAGGATGTATCCGTGATTCCAACCAAGTAACTTTCAGACCACATATTAGTCTGCGGTGTAAAAATATGCCCTGAAGTAAATTAAAACTCATTTCAATTCGAGACGAAAGGAAGAGTGATTTGAAGGAAGAGTTATTCTAGAATAGTGTTGGTATGCAGCTAGAAACTTCGTCACTACTCTTAACGTCCTAGTTAAATCATCACGGAGTTATGGTTTGCCAAACGTTTTGGTTATTAGTTTATTAAACTAGCTGAGAGATAGGCGAAACGAAGGACTCGCATGGTGTGGTGGTGAACGCGTTACTCCCCAGAAAAGACAATAGTGCGTTCGTTCCCCACCGCAGACACCTACGCTTCGGAGCTTTGCAAATATCTCAGCATCATTATAATTTTTAGCTTTTAGTATTGCTCAATATTTTTCCTGTCATTTTTCCATCGATTCACAAAGGATCGTTCCCAAAGCTTCACGAAGTCTTATTTGATGGAAGCAATAGGCATCCTCCAGAAACACCATCGCTGTCGGCATCAGTTGCCCTCAGATGAAGTGGCTACGAATCTGGATACTCTGCGACCGGCATGTGTCTTCGAACGACGAATTCCCCCGCCCCTCGTAACCGCTGGTCTCTCCCTCACACTTCCCAAGCCGTCTGTCAGTGAGCGAGAAGGGGCGTGCGGCCACCGCTCATTGTCGTCGCATGGAGCCCTCATCGGTTGGCATTTGCATGCGGTCATTCGGTGAACCGTTGTCTGCTAACCGACTTAGGCATTCCGATAGAAACGTTGAACTTCTATTGAGGTACGTTTATACACTCTTTAATCGCAATGTGGTTCTCTCATGATTTTTCGTGCGTCACAAAAGCTCCGCTCGCTGTTTAGAGTGAAAAGTGTCCTGTCTTTTTCCGTCATACCTGTCATAGTACTAAGTTGCTGCGCTCTTTACTCTGAGTACGGGCAGTATTTAGCACTTCAGTTTGTGCGGTTCAGTTAGTATGTCTAGTGTCGTCAATGTTTGACTAGATAGTGCAGGATATCTGAAAAACATATCTGTAATTCAATACCGCAGGTGTCTTGCGTATCATATTTTTTTCTATTATGAAGATATGGAGCTGTATAAGCCTAGGAATTGTGTCTGCGTACTCGTTTCACACATACCTTTTCTCTGCAAAGGTAGTTTACATTAGGCCATTGATGAGTTCAGTGCTCTGTAATGGAACGCCTTCATCTGAGTTTGCGAGGATTCTGCTACTTTTCATAGCAATCACCAGTTATTCGTTTTCTCTGAAGCAACTCTCACTTTAAACCTTTGTTCGAAAAAGCGCTCCATAGCCTCCAAATGTTTGAAAGAAGCTTTATCAGTTTTCATTCACAATTCCTGCACAGAATTGCCTGAAAGAGCATCCTCTTTCTATGCTCCTACTCTAGTATCTCAAGTTAGATGCTCTTAGCATTCATCAACATTAGTTCGGGTTATTCCCACGATTCTATTAACTTCGGCATTGATCAAATAGTCTGCGACATTCTTGTTGAGCAAACACGAGGTGTTACTTTATCCTTTATTCCGTTAAAGCGGACGTTTAGGAAGTATCGCCTAGTTAGGATTAACTTACACAACTACTGGAATCGAACGTCAGCTTTTTCTTCTACTACACTACTAACTGATCGTCCTTTCACTTTTTTCATTTTTACTTTGAATGGTTTTCTATTATGATCTTCTCATTTAACATAATTTTCTTTAGCTCTTGTCGAATCTTTTTTGCTTGTAGTACATATCTTTCGTTAGTTTATGGTTCCAAAAACACACATGTCTTCAGAGTAAGTTTAGTTATGTTGTCTATGCCCTTTACAAGATTTTCGCTTGTCCATTTCTTATAAGTTCTCATGTTTCATCGGTTTCGACTTTTAAAATAAGTCTTAGAAAAGCGTTTGTTGTCATTGTGCTCTCTTCTAGCAGAAAAAGTTAATTCGGGTCCCTCAGAAGGATTCTTTGAAGTTACCTCCAGACGAATAACAGTTATTTGTGAACAGATCTACTAGTTTCCTTAAGAGACCGAGACCATGCTTTAGTGGCTAAGATCTTCTAAATTCCGTTTGCCACGAATTCATCTTGTAGCTCAGCCCGTCGGTGCATTAACGAAAACTTTTTCACGAAGCATTCAAAAGTTTTTTACTTGAAAATATCTATGATGTGCGATGCTTTGGGATCCGATGATCAGTGGGCATTTCGTTGGTGCAGAAATCCATGCCGTTTGTTCTTTAGTCCTACACAGCTTTATTTTGAAAACTTGAAAAGTCTTCACCATCAAACACCCGTATCTCAGCTCATAGTGAAATCTCCTCTTTTATTTCTTCTATCTTTTTTTTTTTTTAAAATAAAGATGATCCACCCATTTTGAGAACAAGATGCTTATTCATCGATGCAAGTATATTTATTCTGATTGCCGTAAAACGCTTTTAGAACACACATATCATTGCTTTTCACCCAGGGTCATAACTTCATGATTCGCGAGACTGAGGTTGAGCTTAATGGTGGAATACGGTGATGTCTCTCAATACGATGTTGGTGTTGACGTCCACGTGGATTGGGGTTGCTAAGGAGTTGCTGCCGGTAGAATATTCTAGTTGGCAGTTGACGTGTCGCCTGTCGAGTTCCTTTATTGGCTTGTTTGCTTCTCTCGATCTGCCCAACCATCTCTATTATGAGTTCTTTCAGCGACCTTATAGCGGCCGAGTCTCTTGCATGGACTCCTGTGGCCGCTAGACGTCATGGCTCTTCGTCTGATAACTACGTGCTATAAAATGGTCACGATTTCCTAGACAGCGATAAAATAACCATCTCGACTTATAGATATACTCTTTTAGATGTTACTGAGAATTTTAAATCAACGAACACACAAAATCCTCATTTAAGAAGAATCCGATATCAGAGTTTTGGTTTTCAACCTGCACTTTTGAAATAATGAAACTGCCAGTGTACGACTCATAAAGAGTGCTCAGTCACTCCATCTATTCTGTTCTGAGTTGTCCCTGAAGTTGTTAATTTTTTTTATTCTTTATTTATCATTAATATTTTTCATATTATCACTAATGCTAATTATTTACTTCGTATAAGGGATGATGTTCAATATCTCAAAATACAATGAGAATAAAGAATCTCATTGGGAAATTGTATTCTGCTTATCTTACTAGCGAGTGGAACTTGCTGGGCACTTCAAAGGAAAGAATAAAAACGATACTGTAGCCGACCGAGTCAGGAAAACTGCCTGGAGTCACTTGAAAATTAATGACTTATAGGTAGTGTAAGTGGCAGGTAGTATGACAAAAACTACTGTCCAGGTGACCAATCTTCTACTAGTGTCATGTCTTGCCTGAGAAATTCGTTAGAAGCCAGTATACTTTTGCAATCCCAGCCATTTGCTTTTTGCCAAGCAAACGTGTACGAAAGAGTGGGACTTCACAGTTGTAACTGGAACAAGGTTTTTTTTAAAAAAACACCTTGTTAGGTATTCTTTTTGTGAAAATGAATTGACGTCTAGATTTTGGTAATTCAGCAACGATGGCGTTAAAGAGTGTTATTTATTGGAATGCTCGTTAGTGCGATGCTGACAAGAAGGATTTCACTTAGTTTTAACAGAACCCTGTGACATATCGATAATTGATTGCCTTGTTGTTTCCTATGAAATATTGTTAGAGCTTACATCTATCTTCGCATCGAGTTTGTTTCGATTTTGGCAGAGCAACACTTGGTGAATCCACTCTGATGATGCATCGATTCTGAAACGCAGTTGGACAACCCAGAATTACTTTTTCGATGTCGGACAACAACAATCAAAACAAAGGCACTGGACCATTTCCAAATAGTAAAAACGTAAAAAAGGCGCTCGTTCTTATCGAATATTATTGATTGAACATCAGATAAACTGCCACGACCGACTTTCTATTAACCTCGGCATTGATCAAGTGATTTTGTTCGTATTTTTGAGCAAACGCGAGGTGTT
>UYYA01000611.1:0-43333 GCA_900624975.1 Angiostrongylus costaricensis | reverse complement strand
TAAGCCTAAGCCTAAGCCTAAGCCTAAGCCTAAGCCTAAGCCATTCGGCCTAAGCCTAAGCCTAAGCCTAAGCCTAAGCCTAAGCCTAAGCCTAAGCCTAAACGCACCCAAACGCACACGCAAAACCTTCGAAGCCCTTCGCGTGTGATGGATGCCAGGAAATGAATCGAATCGATAAATGCTGGGGACCGCACAATGTAACGCATTTGGAAACGAATCATATAACAAAAAGTATTCTAGTGTTGCAGAACATTCTCCAGAGAGAAAGGACACCATGAAAATAAATGAAAATATTCACGGGTTAGCTCCGCTACGTACTGGAAACGAACTCTGGTTTGCTCTGATTTACAACTATTGAATCGTTAGATTACATAATTAATTAACTTCCTGTTCTTTTTAAAGGAATAAATGACACATATCTGATAGGTAGACTCAAACAACTCGTGATCGCCGTGAGTAAGAGAGCCAGATTGCGTAGAACGGGCCGTTCTACGACATTAGCAGAAGATGCTGGTAGGACTGAACGGTTGGACTGGAAGTTTTAACCCTTTGCTGTCCAATTAATATCCGAAGTAGTCGGTCATTGCTCTGTATCACTATTTCTAATTTACGCTTTTTTTTTTTGAAGAAAATCACTAAACTAAAGGAGATCCGACATTGTCCGACCTGGCTGTGGAAAATGCGGTCACGATTATCAGTCGCTTTCGTGAAAGTCCATTTTTCTAATGTTTTTATTTGCATTTTCCTATTTTTTATGGCGTGTATTCCGATGTGTCGTTTGTTCCTCATGTTAAAGCTTCCTCTCAGCGTTGATCAATCCCTTAAGGATGTACTATTCATTACACTTCATCAAGCATCGTTAGAGGTGATTGAATGAATATCTGGCCTATACAATGACTCATGCTGTCCTACCGATGTATCGAGTCAGTTGTTCTATCCTCCCAACATGTCTGGTACTAATTTGCCGACCTAGGAGGGATTTAAAGCTTGGTGAGCCTGGGCCGCGAGATCGAACCCATGTGTATTAAATATCTGGGACGAGAAGTTCATGTGATGATCGACCTGGTTCCAAGGCTAAGAAAAAGAAGAGGATTTGAATAAGGATTGAAGGCAAGGAACAATTGGCTCGATACACACCATTCGGTCCTACGGTTCATATCCCCCTGATCAACGGCGTGAGGTCCTGGACCTCATATAAGTGGAGTGATAAATCACTCAATGTGGTTAAACTAGCTATCAAATCTGATTTTTTGACCTATGCCTCTAACCAAGGATGGAAGGCACAGCCATGCACCTCTACTTACCGACACCTGATGAAAATGTTAGCTCAGAAATAACCCTATTAATAGAAATAATCACGAGGTGGGCAGAGCAGTGGTAGTGATGCCGGTCATCACGAAAAACGGTGAAACCACTGCCTTGTTAGTTAAAAATTTATTAACTTCCTCACTCACTTTGATGAGCCCCTATAAAACTTTTTGGGTACAGTATACTTTATGCCACAACAAAACTTTCCTAAAACTGTAAGCTAAGCTCTTGTGCAGAAAGGAATTTCACCCATACACTAAATTAGATCTTAATCAGTTTGTTACCCCTTGTTATTGAGAGATTTCGTAAATGTTCCACTTTCATAAATTACATCTGTTCCTATGTAATCAAATATCAAACTATTAAATAATAAAGGATCTGTAGATTATGATCTCAATGAATTAAACGGAAAGAAAATTGAAACACTTAGCACAAATCTACGCCTCAATTGTGGAAAACCACTGCGGTGATGGGTGATCGTTGATGGCAACTGTAAAACACGGCTGAGAGAAAGGCGAAACGAGCGACTCGCATGGTGAGGTGGTGAACACGTTAGTCCCCGTAAAGGGTAATACCGCGTTCGATACCCACTGCAGACACCTGCAGTTTGGAGTTTTGCAAATATCTCAGCGCAATTGTGGTTGCATTTCACTTACATCCTGCCTTGAAAAAGCGATGGTGCAGTAGATATACGGTGCAACTCTACGTAGGTCGAATGGAGTGTCGATGAACGAAGCACTCAGCGGAATCACTTGTGGACGTCGATGAATGAGATCAGTGGATCATGAATAGGACAAGAAGTTCTCATCACCAAACAGAATCTGGACGTTCTCCTTCGCCTTGGAAAATGCCTATACGCAGAAAACAATTAAACATTGAACTGATGGTGGCGCAATATTAATAGAGATGCGTAAGAAATAATCGGGTAGTTCAATATAAAATAGTAACATAAAGTAACCTTAAACATAGTAACGCTTAATATTGGAGAGGCGAGCTTCCACTTTCAACGACTAAAAAGCTGTAGTTTGTCGGGATAGGTGCAGAGAGAAACCTAGGCAATCAAACAATAATTCTAGCGATAATAAGGCCACGTTTATCGTGCCCTCCATTTTCAACTGATTAAGTGTAGCAGCAAAAGGTTGCATAGAATAGGCAGGTCTAGAGAATTCGCTAGCAATGGTTGAAATACCACCGAGCACTGTAGGACGCCAGCTAGTTCGCAACCGCTTGTATGACCATCTATGTACAAAGGAAAATAACACAATATTCTCTACGGTAGAGACAGAGATTGCATGAGTTAGGGCTCAGTTTATCTGATCTCTTGTAAAGCGTGCAGGGACGAATTCATTAGCGCAACGGATAGGCCACTCTACGTCCGTATAGAAGAACACCAAGCCGATAAGCTTAAAGTTAAACCAAAGGTTCCACTACGAGTGCGCAAGACATAGAGACATAACGAGGAAAATTTTGAAGTAGAACCAACCATCCTCGCACAGGAATCAAAAGCTTTAACGCCTAAAGCCCTTTGGGCATTCTGGTTATGTCCCAAGAGCCCAGAAATGAACAGCAGAGAGGAATGCCTCGTAATTATGTCTGATATCATGTAGTATTTAAATCTATTATTTCAATATGAGGCATATTACGCTTCCATGAACATGAACAATGTGAACACTGTGCGCTTGAACATCATGTGATCATGTGAACATTGAAAGATTTGTAGAAAGCGATGAGCGTGCTAAGTTATTTTGTTTTCAATGCCATTAAAATTTTACTTTAGCGGTCTTTCCACTTTGGCTGTGGAGGTGTTTGGCTGTCTAGATTGCAGTCAACTTGATCTTTCAAGGTTCTGAAAAAGGCCAAATCCGCCGAAACATCACCTTTTTTGGAACAAAGAGTGCAGTAACTACTCCGGGATGTTCATCAAGGATGCAGTGAATTTTTGGTCATTTAGTCATTTATGAGGTTAAAGGAATGCCGGTCTTGGTAAATACTGCAAGATGTACGTGCAAGATGCTTCACAAAAGAACTGTGACTAAGGCAACAGATCGTCTAAGCTCGAAACGCAGTGCACTTTCTCCTTCGTGCCGAATGTTATCAAATCAAAACGACTGCACGATGTGTATGGTCTACCAGAGGACAGCCACCAAGTACTGGATATTGAAATACAACCACTACGCGCCTTTCTATGATGAAAACTGAAGAAGATGTTCGCTCAGTTGGAAAAGTGCACGACGAAGGAACACCATTGTGATTAGTATTTGGAACACTGCCTCTGGAGAAAAATAATGGGTGGGTCAGGGTAGGCATGCAACTCCACTAGATCTGATGCTAAAGTTGCATAGAAAATTCTAAGATCTTTTGAGTAATTCGCAAAACACAGCTTCAAAAAGGTATAGAAACACTATTAGCAAAGGCCAGACGAGTCATACCTGGACAAATCATGGGCCAGAAAAGTCAGTAGTCACCGTGTTAGCAGGCATGGCACTCGTTGTCGATGCGCACTCGCTGTTAGATTTGGACCTATGTTTCTCACCATCCGAACTCAATTCTAGGCTATCATAGGGTCGTATGTAGTTTGCGTAAACTTCAAGATAGACTCCGCAACAAAGCGATAGTTGAAACGTTGAATAAGTGTAAACAACAAATAGAAGCACTGCCACTTCCACCATTTCCATAACCGTTCCTTAGACAGTAGGACCTCAACGTTCTAATTAGTAGCAAATTTCGGATACTCGTGGGTGAAACTTGTAAAATCCTTGACCATTATTGCGCGAATAAGTTCTGCTCCAACTTCTCGGAGGCCGAAATGTGGTAAGCGAGAGGTTCAAGAGCTGATGATGTTGAAAAACGCTAGATTTTCTGTTAACGACAAGGGTGGAGACCTTGGAGTAATTCCTCCTCGTCAGTTAGATGTGGAGATAACCTGTTATAATTGAATACATTTCACCCAATACTAGCAAATAAACATTTTCCAGTTCAATGGTTGATAACCCGGTCGCGAATATATGACCCCTTCCCATAATAGGTATCCCAATCGCAATTTGCCAGCAATTATCCTATCCTTCCTGGACAGGACAAGAGGGTTGGTTGGCCATGGTTGGTATCAGAGAAAATAATGATATTGTTCCTACAATATCAAGCACTACTCTCGAAAAACTTATATTCGTCGGTTTTGATATTGATGTACAAAAATTATTCTTGGTTATGTTTAGAACCTGTGATTTTTATGAGAAATGGATCTAGTTCTAAACGTGTATTAAACTGACGGCAATAACTTAACACGAACCGTTAGCGAACAGACCAAACATTCAGTAGAAAAGCTATTGATGACACATTCAGAGCTTTTGCGAAGGCCATAGAATAAATGAAGAAGAATACGACATTTTTGGTACCTCTTAAGCTAGCAAAACCAGCTAGACAATTTTGATACATTGTGGAAGCAAATAAAGACTTTGCTCATTTCTAACCGAATCACTCTCTAATCAACTGAAGTTACGAGATAGAATAAAATAGATCATTCACCACAATAGATGATGTGTATAATTTCAACGTATTCGTGCCGAAAACAATTTTGCCTTTAAACAAGTATACCTTAGCTCATAAAGCTAAAACATAAAAGGATAAAGCTTTCTGCGTTGATCAATCTTTGAGGGATGCGCCATGCATTCGACTTCACCAAGCATCGTTTGGAGGTGATTGAATGCATATCTGGCCTTTGCAATAACTCGCGGAGGCCTACCGATATATCGAGCCAGTGCTGCTATCCTCCCAGATAAGTCTGGTACCAATTTGCCGATCTAAGAGGGATTTAAAGCTTGGTGAGCCTAGGGCGCGGGATCGATCCCAGGTGTATTGCAGTGCACCTCCGACCACTGCGCTACAAGCGCTCCTCTGCTCATGGCGAACTTTATTGCTGATTGGAATAAAAATCATTACAATACACACATTTCTGCCGAAAAAAAAATAGGCTTTTCACAATGTAGCCACTCTTTTTCATTTATTGTCTATTCTTTTTATGGCAGATTATGATGTGAATTATACCTATAATGGTGCTGAAATATTTGCAAAACTCCGGACTGCAGGTGCCTCCAGGGGTTTTTCGTCATATATCCTTAGAGTTCTGATATTTTGGAGCTTATAAAAGATGTTTTCTCCAGTTTTGTACTGGAAATTCTCTTCTTGAGCTGCGAAGCGGGCCAGAACGTATCGTTGATGTCAATGTTAGCGTTAAATATCTTATGTTTTCTGTGCTGACATTCTTAATATTAGTTTTCTTCTTTCTCAAAAGGTCTGAGATAAAATTAATACCCCAGAAGAATTAAACGTAGAATTCCTTTTTTTTGTATGGTTATCAGCTCACTAGGACCTCAAATAGTTTGGTGCTGAAGCATTTCGAAATTTATGGGTATGTAACGAAAAACAAACTTTGTAATCATTATCAAAATCAATAAATCAATAAACTAGTGTGAACGAATAATGAAAGATAGAACTACAGGAATATTTTGAGTCATTTTCACCTGTATTTTGTTCCTATGCGACGAAGATACGGAAATGATAGTGACGTGCTCCATCAGAACTTGCTATCTATAACCCCATTCATCTGGGTGCGTAGTAGGGTCCATAGAGGTGCACTGCATTTACGCACGTATTCATGAGTTCGATTATGTGCTCCTTCCTGATTAACCAAACGCATACCTCCTGTGTCGGCGGATTATTATCAGATTTGTTTGAGAGGATAAAAATACTGACTTGGTATTGCACTATAAAAGTCAGGTATGCGTTCAATCACCTCAACGTTATACCAGATGGGTTCTAATACGTGACACATTTCTAAGAGATTGCTAATGCAGATCGTTTATACGCCTTAACCCTGCTGGGTTGTCATCTGTCATATTTTCTTAAATTCTCTAAGGAGTCAAGAATTTAGGCGTTCAAGGGGTTCATGCGCTGAGACTGTGCGAAGTGCATCGATTCCCATGTGGTGTTGATCCACAATGGTGTGGGTGTCGGCCATGGGAACGGCGAGGCGTTTAGGTGCTTATCGCACCCCGTGATGATAACGGCGGCATTCTGCAGAGTTTACGACATCAACGTGCTGTTGAACGTGTGAGACTTGAAAGCATCCGAAGCGTAATAACACAATTCTAACGTTTATGCAATAATATTTATTGCAGAGACGTTGGATTTGAAAGAGGATAATATGACTGACCAATGAAAATTGTTGATACATTGTTGACACAGTTGTCATCTCTAGGAGAGAAAGCCTCCATTGTTAACAAATCATTAAATCGATATGCATTAAATGAAATAGTAATGGAAATATTAAAGTATCAAAGTCCTAGTCGTTTAGGAATTTGACTATTCATGTGTCTGATGAAACAGCTACTTAGTTCATTAAATGGATGAAATTGCACAACTCGGTTGCTTCTGCTGATCGGTCGAATTTTCAAGCTAAAATACAGAAAAAAATTGTGCAGAATATCGTTGTTTAGCTATCCTTACGGTTTTCTGACAGAAGAAAGAAGCCACAATCAAACTTACTAGTAAGGCCGAAGTGAGTTCGAATAGAACTAGCTGAGAGACAAGCGAAACGAAGGACCGGCATGATGTGATGGTGAACGCGTTAGCCCCCGGAAAGGGTAATAGCGCGTTCGTTCCCCACCGCAGACACCTGCGGTCCGGAGTTTTGCAAATATCTCAGCATCACCATCACTACGGTTGAGTTCGAATAGTTGCCAGCGGCATAGGTGCAAGTGTCCAAAATCATAGTTCTATTCGTTCTGAATTATCAATCTGACAAATGTTCCGTTTCCTTAACAACATCAAAGTAACATACGTTAGTATGAAATGGAATCATCCATAAATTTTCTTCAGTCCAAATCTCTTTGAACCTAATGATTTCCTGATCTTTATTTATTCCTTCAAAAATACCTTATTTCTTTTCTTTGTTTTTCCTTATTCTTCATCTAAGAGCTAACTTCTTAATCCAAGCGTGAAGCTCAGTAGTATTGATCGAGGACTTGACTCTTTTGTACGTCCCCGCGTGTTATATTTCAGAAAGTTTTGTCACGTATGGAAATTTTACTGGGCGGCCTACTCTGGCATATGAGAAGGTATGACGAATTTTGTCATGACTCAGAGAATATTGATAGTTTTGGAAATGCTCAGAGTTTGAGCAGAACGATATTCAGCGATGACATTCAAAAACACTCTGCCGACCCGGAAACATTCACTTCATTTCGATCTCGGCAAATTCATTATGATAAAGGAATGAAGATACAGATGAGATAGAAGGAACAAAGAGTAGTAAAAGGTGAACTATTCAGTATTGGCCTATTCCTTACGTCTACGCCACACACTGGGCTTCACTCGTAGCATTGCAGAAATGATTAAATGCACATCTGGCCTATGCTAGCTTGACACTTGCTGGGATGTCTGCTCAGTGTTCTACCTTTTCACGCTATTTAGCCATTTTTCCGACTCCAAATGGACGAAAAGATTTGTTAGTTCTGGACACAGAAGTAAGCCAAAGATGTTGTGCATATTGTAGGGCACCTCTGATCACTGAGCTATCCGCACTCAAAATCGTCATAAACGAGAAGGAAATCACTGAACCCGTCATGTGCTGGTGCAATCGCACTCGATCGAGACCGTTCCAAAACTCGTTAGAGTTTATTGTTTGTTGTTGGTAATCCAAATCCGCTCAGATTTCGTCCAACTCAGCATAACTTGATTCCGCTCGGATCTACTCCATTCAAAACATTCGTGATCAATTGTTATCATGTCCACCTTGATGCAAATATGTATTCTGTGGTCCTGACGACTATACAAGTATTTTTTTAGTATTAATAGGTTCATTGGTATAAGACGTGCAGAACAGTTACCAGATGAAATATTTTTCTGTTAATCCTGGCACATTGTGGTCTAAGAATCACCAATGTCTGTATCAATGTGGTGCCAGAAAAGATTTTTAAAAATGTGGTATATGAGCGTCGCTGCTCCAAGAAGCGCTGAGAACTAATGGAGATCTAAAGATCGTTTCATGAGTATATTTATATTTATTGTTTAGCTACTTCGATTCACTCACCAGAAGGATCTCATTTTCTGAAAATGCACCGTAGCCAGAACTTGGTGGAAAAGGGTTGATTTTAGAGGATCTGTTTCAGTTGGCCGTTTCATGTTTTTCCATCATGACAGCCTTCAGAGTCTGTCAAGTTAAACGAAGCGGTTCCTAGACAGCACATTCTTCTAATCAAAACTACCGCTCCGAATTAGTAGAAAGAGGGAAGAGTTTGTTTCGTAAGAAGCTAACACCACTAAATCCATCTACATCCACAATTTCACAACACTACATAAACTCAAATACTGGGTTCTTCAGCTTGGTTCCACTAGTTCTTTGAATCATCGATTCATTGACATCGAATATCTCTGGCTCTTCTACATCGGAACGAGTCTGCGAACTCAGACAGAGCTGAGGTCGTTATCATTTTTCGATGAATACCAACCACATAGAAGATCATAGAACAATTTTGTCGTGGTCGTTTTTATCAGTAACTGGACGATTTTATCTATGAACTGATCCGATTCGATTACAGAATTCGCGTCGAAAATTCGCAATCGATATGTCGCCATGATGGCGAATGGCAAATTCGGTACGAGATTCATTTCCCTATTCAGCATGTGTTTGCTCGCGTATGGTGGTGGGTGTCATTCTATGCGTTCCATCCACTGTCCGCTATCCACCGATCATCGTCCATCGTCTACTAGTAACTACAGCATCAGAATCACCTTCAGAATCGTTGCCAAATTCAACAGAGCGATTTGGCTTGCAAAGTATTTGTCTTTGTTAAGAGTTTGTCAGTGTAGGAATAAACGACTAAGAGTCTAAGATCGTTCACGATTCTACGTAGTTGACCTTTCTGTACCATTACGTTATATTAAGCCCTTGTATTTCCTGCAAAGCTCTCATGATATACAGTAATCCTATAGTTAATTTCATCAAATTACGAACGTTTTAAAATTTTTTGAAGACATTTTTGTATACTTCCGTTAATCTTCAAAATAGATAGACTATTATTGATAGAGTTTTGACAATCTCAAACCTCAAATCGTTTCCTAAGATTTTGTTACTTTGCCTATAGAGTGCCAAATAAGTTTGGAATGGAGAAGGGTTTTTCAAGAACTTGCTAAAAATTGTCTTCCGAAGATGGAGCAAAACCTTATGATGTTTTAGGCCGTCCGTTTCCTGCAAAGCTGCATCCAATTTTCTTATCAATTTGCGAAATATATAGGCTTAGTAGTTGAATTCAAAGAATGCAGTTTGATGTCTGATTCTGAAAGTTGTTTCTTCCGAACACACTGTTTCTCACCAGAAGAAAATTGATCAGGTCCAGTTGATGAAGTCACTTTCGACTGCAGTCAGCACGAATCATGTATAGTATAGACATCGATTTTCTGCTTTCTAGATGTATACGCCTTCTACCGTCTTCTGTATTATCACCTATAATGTAAATCAACTTTACATAAGTAGATGCTCTGTTCAACCGTTTTCTTGGAACGTTGGCTCTATACTGTGGGTATTCTGCCTGTTGTCCACTGCCAGATAGGGTGTCTATTTATTTGATGACGAATGATTTTATCAGTTTCATGGCGTTGCCAATCGTATTCGGTACACGTCGCAACGTCTTTTCCCTTAATTACTCCTAACTTTCGTACAGTCCACTAAGATAGCATTTTAATAAAACCACACGTTTAGTTCTTTATATTAACGTTATTTTCCATAATCCTGTGATACACTTTATTTGGTGCCACTAATGTCTTACCAGTTTTCTTTGGACGTAGTGATAGCAGTAACGAAAATACTTGTTCAGATACACTGATGACTTTTCCTCATGTCAGCGTCTATCAACCGTCGTCCGTAGAGGTGGACACAGTGTGATGTATTTGTGTGTGGGTTGGACTGTGATTTGAGAATCTGCTTCATCTCCTCAGTGATATGTTCAATGTTCGTCAAGATTGATCTCCCTGAAACCTCGAGAAAGCCATGCTAAAGCGCTTCCCAGTTATATTAATATAACTGTCCTCTATAATGGAACAGAGAAAGGTTTGCTGCGTTGCCACTTGAAGTCGTTTGGGACCGAAGCGAACATTTTGATTAGTCGACCAACCGTATGAGAATGGCGTATCAAACCGGCACCACTTCTCTTTAATTTTATTTTGTACGACCCGTCTTCCCATCTGCCACGTGGATCTCATTACATCCTGCATTCGGTTCGTTTCCTCGTATTCACTATTTAAAGGTTTACGGATTCGGTTGTGGTTTCGGCTACAGCTTGAGGATTGTCATCTCCTTTATGAATTTCGTTGAATACTGATCAACTCGATTCTCCTTGGAGCCCTGTGATAGCAAAGCTTGAGCGCTGCCACCCAGATTTCAGAGGATGAAATGTTCCCAAACAAGTTTTGTACCAACTTCACGGCCCGGAAGGATGAGAGACTTGTAGAGCTGGGGGCGGGATCAAACCAACGCATGGCTAGGTTGTGCAGACCGCGCAATGGATCAAACCAACGCATGGCTAGGTTGTGCAGACCGCGCAATGAATAGAACCACTAGAATTGCACTACTCTTTGCCAATATTAATAATACCAATATTAAAATTGATAATGGTAATAACACTACTACGTCTTTCAAACGATAATTTCAGTGCTTAACCATCAGTTTTAAATATGTGACCCTCTGTCCGCAATAGATTCCAATAATAAATAAAGCTATTGAAATCTGCAAATATTTTTCAATGGAGCACAAGTTTATCCCTTCTACTATGGTAGAGCTCTAAGCTAATTGATTCCAAGATTCTCCTAAAGTAGTTTCCATTGTGCCTTGCTTATTGTAGACTTTATCTGCGGGTAGTTGTCAAGGCGGTTGAAAAAGTAGTACTCAGTTGGGAAGAACTACGTGGGCACGATGAGTAATGAAGAAGCGAAGCTTTGCCTCCAAGCTCCTTCATGTTTTACAGTGTCCGAAAAGCGGTCGGACGTAGTCTGGTTAAAGCATTAGTTTCATTCGATTAATCAATGCTAACTACCAACCCTCCTCGCAACTGTTTACCGCCTCATCTTGCCTTGGAGGTGTTCCTGAGTGTCATACTGCGATGTACAGCGGGAGATTCATCCCATGGCAGGGTCTCCCAAGTTGAGAAGGAATCCGGCGTCTCCATCAGAAAACCTAGCTAAGGTAAACCAATACCAGAATCCATCACCGTCCTGGTGTCAAGGTCGCATAGTGGTAAATCTCCCCCTGATCCACAAGGGCTGCGACTGTCCGTGGTGGTGAAGACCCGGGGCAGACTTTGGCCAGGGTGACCTCGAGACTCCGGGGAACCATAATGGCTTAACCAGCAATTCTCCGAAATATGGAGGTTATGCTGGGGCCTGCACAACCAGTGAGAGCGAGCCATTCAAATATCAAGTATCAAGTAACTACCATCACTGAAGCTTCTTTCCTTTCGTTTCTTACCTAGCATTACTTACTTGATCCAACCCTTTCACTATGAGACAGGAATTTGCAACGGATAATTTCATCTCGCAAGCTCACGATGCTCTATATAACTATCATCTGATGGCGGTCTTGCTCTGAGGAATGTTCTAGTGTTTCATCGCTCTTTGATATTAAGCAGGACGTTGTCGATTGTCGAATGGAATCCCTTTTTGGTCAGAGATAACAATACAATCAAGTAATGAATTGTCTTTGTGGCCAAAAAACAGCAGAGAAGCGAAAAACGGATGGTAAAACGTTGAGCTCTTCCACATTTGTTCAACCAATCTTGCACTAACTCCTTTATTGCGCATTTCCTCTGAAGCTCCATTTCGGTCCAGTTGATCCGACACCATTGTTTCACTTTACATTTTTCTTTCAATACAACAATTTCAACCTGGGGTTTTGCTTCAAATAGGATCTTCAGATGCCATTTCGAATGGTCTTCTGAAATCCTTGACTATCCTTTTCAATAACGACTGAATTCATTCGAAAACTGTTCAACTTTGTCTTTTTTGTGCTATGTAAGAGAGACACAACGATATAAAGTCTTATTTAAAAGCAAAACGTTAATTTCTCGATAACGAAAACCTTCACTGCTTCCTAAAGAACCGAGTAATGACCACTTGCATCACCTGTACTTTCGTTCACCATTAAGTTAGTAAAGTGCGTTCCCATGATGTTTACATTCATCTCTATCGCCAGCGACCCTCGATAGAGAAGGAGAGAGATTTCTAGGCTAATAGGACGAGAAACCAATCATATTTTTCGTATGAAACCTATTAATTTTACGTTTTTGGAGAAGAAGAGCATCATAGTATTCTTTGGGGAATTTTTTATTCCTGCTTTTTATAGAAAAGTTACTTTCAAAATGGTTCATCCGATTCCGCCATAGGGACTGATTATATTCAATGGTAGTTTCGAAGACTGTGCCAAAATGGGCTTATTGTATCACTTCACTGTCTCCAGAATGCCCTTACTTTCTAATACCAAGAATCCTTCCCTAAAAGTAGCAAGCCTTCAAAAGAACAGCCATATATGAGATAATTCGTCTATAGAATCTAAACGAATACATCCACAAAGATAATAGTGGCATACATAGGAGTGGTGCAAATAAACCCAGCACTGCAGAGGAACGGAGCTTACCCGTTTAATCCACCTGTGCATCCGCTAAGGGACGCACTTCATGAATAACCGGCTTCATTCATGTGAAGGGTAACCGTGCAGTAAAAACAACATCGACGGTAATAATAATCACCTGCCTCTCCTCTGACACCAATAATCCTGCCGATGATAGGATGATTCGAGCCGACACTACTAAAATTTCCTTCATTTGTTCTCCGTTAGAATTACTTTTGACTCCGCTCGCTCGACAGACACGAAGTGCGACACAATTTCGTTATAATGTTCTTCATTCTTGTCGATTTTTCTTTGGCAATGAGGTAGTCATGGAAAGCTCGTGAAGCTTCGTTATGGCTTATTTCCCTGTTGAGGTTCCGGATGGAATTGTTGAACTCCTTCGAAACTTGGGCGTCTTCTATAGACTGAAGTCATCACTGTACTTCAATGTTCTGCCGAAACACAATAACACAGATTGCCAATAGTGGAAACAGTAGTAATAATACGGCAATAATAATAATAACAGCAATATCGACAAGAATGGTTAACAACAACTAACAGTAATCACAGCAACAGTAATAACTTACAATAACTATTAGAAAGAAGGATAAAACTCATGGCGTTGATCAATGCTTGAAGGATGCGCCATACATTCGGCTTCATTCACCATCGTTGGAGGAGAGTGAATAAATATCGGGCTTTTTTACGACGACTCACGGTGGCCTACCGATGTATCGAGTTACTACTGCTATCCTCCGAGACAGATCTGATACCAACCTGCCGATCCCAGAAGGATGGAAGAATTGGTGGGCTTACGGCACAGAATCGGTGCCGTGCAGAGGTGCAAGGCGCCTCTAACCACTGCGCTACACACTCCTGTATTGATTCACAACAGTCATAATGACAGTAATAATAACAACAGCAATAATATAGTAATGGCAATAGTACTAATAGTAATAATAAGAATAAGAATAATAGTAACAGTAACAGTAATACTAGTAAGATAGCAAAACTAATACTAATGATCACTATTAATAATCGTTCGCCGAGGGTGCGCCATGAATTTGATTTCTTGAAGCATCGTTTGGAGGTGAGTGAATGCATATCTGGCCTTCACAATGACTCGCGGTGGCCCACCAATATATGGAGCCAGTGCTTCTATCCTCCCAGACAAGTCCGGCACCAATTTGCTGACTCCGGGGAAATGGAAGGCTTGGTGGGTCTTGGGCGTGGGGACCGATTCCGTGTGTTGCAGAACGCCTCCGATCACTGCTCCACACGTGCCCTCTAGATTCATACTTACTTACTAACTTCATACTTGAACGGTCCGTTTTCACTAGTTGTGCGGACCCCAGTGTAACCACCATTTTTCGGAGATTTGCTGGTTAATCGTGGTTCTCTGGAATCGCGATGACAGCCTGGCCAAAGTCTGCCCCAGGTTGTCACCACGACAGGCAGTCGCAGCTCTTGTGGATAAGAGGAAGATTACCCACCATGCGACTTTGATACCAGGGCGGTGGTGGATCCTGGTAGTGGTTTACTCTTAGCTAGGCTTCTTGATGGAAACGCCGGACTCCTTCTCAGCTTGGGAGATCCTGCCGTGGGGACGAATTTCCCCCCGCTGTACATCGTAGTCCGACACCCAGGGAAACACCTCCCAGCCACGATGAGGCGGTATACCGTTGGGAGGCTAGACTCATAGTAAACAGAAATATTAAATGGTAATAACACTGATCACAGGTGTGAAATGAAAAAGAAAAAGTCATCGCTTTTATAAAAAGCATGTAACAATGGTAATCATTATTATAGAAAATATAGCACGAGTACCATGTCAGTAATCAACTGTTTACTATTCATAAATGTTTATATTCATTTATTTATAAGATGTTTACTTGTTGTTTGCCTCCTCTATAGCATCGTCGATACTTCTGAAACTATCACAAGTACCCAGTGAATCGGATCCCTTAACAATGATAATCGGATGCGCTCACAAAATAATGCACAGAACTTTTGTAGCTGCCAAAAACTACTGTAATACCGTATGTGGCAAATTTTCATGCAGAGATGAACTACACTCTCGAAAAGTGCAGTCCGACTCGGTATCGTTATCAAATAAGTTCAGCTGCCTCGAAATCTGAACTGTTTTCTCTACATTGGATAAGCCATCTACGAGTAATGAGGTGATAAGTTAATGTCCCATCTTTTGTCGATATTGAACCACTCATCCTTAGAGCTTGCACAATGACTTTATCACTTCTGCTACATATGATTAAGTACTATTTAACCTGTTTAGTCTTACAGTGCTTGACTTTATATGTTCAAATCATGATTACAAAGTTAGGTGCTTGCATAGCAGGAGTCGCAATGAATTCTCATTCGGTAATGCAGACGAAAATCTGGGATCATCAACTTTTCCAGAAGGCTTTCGGAACATTATATTATGATCTTAGCTTTAAGGTGGTCAACTCAATTTACATTCCTATTTAGCTGGAGAATAGCGTCTATCTTGTCTCTATCGGAACACTTTTGGCGACCCATAGATCAGTGGAGTTCATAGAAATAGAAGATGTATTTCAATGTGCTTCGTAAACTTTTTTTGGTTTACTTCTATTAGATTCAAGTGCTTAGCATAAAATGAAAAACTACTGATCATTTTTCTACTTAAACGGCTCCTTTCTCGTACTACCTAGCCACTATCCGTTTTCCAACAACAAATAGAGATCAGTGCTCCAATACGGAAAAGTAACCCAAGCCAGTTCGTCGCGCAAACGATTGTCCTTCCGTATGACAAGTGACGGTAGAGAGTTAACTTGTCAAAGCTGACATTGTAATGACCAATAACGTCTACAAAAATAAATGCGGTGAATTCACAGTGAATACAAGAGTAATTGTGTCCGAAAGAAGTGCTTTCGAGGATTTGTCGACGCCGATGTTTGAACAATGGTGTCATCTGAGTGAACTGAATCAAACGCACTAGTTGCCAGTTGCTGACTGCCGATCTCATCCTAGATGTCCATGCCTTTCATTCAGATCGTCGACCTCATCAATACGTAAATGTTGTTACGTACTACGAACTTGGTGCTTTTCGTTAGTAGCCCTCTTTCGCTCCTTCCTTTCCTTCTTCTCTTTCCGTCCTTGTCTTTCTATTTCTCCCTATGTCTGTGTGCATGTGTTTGTATTGTATTCATCGGTGCGCCAATTCCACGTGTATTCGGCCGTTTCCATGCTACGATGCATTTCGTTGAGTGATGTTGATGGCCCATTCCATATTTCAATAACCATTTTCCTCAGTCACATTCCACAAATGATCTACTCACCACAATTTTCCTTTATATTTTCACTTTAAACTCAATCATCTCTCGCCAATTCACCGTGTAAGCCTTGGTAAACATTGATGTTGCTCAGTGAGCTTTTTAAGCTTACAGTATCTTTATAATCTATGAAATTTCTAATAAGGTTGCCTTATTAATGTGCATAGAATAAGAAGCAACTTCCTGAAAGAACATGGAAGTGAAGTTCAGCATCCATAAATTTTCGAGTATGCCATCACAGTTACACTCAGGATGAAAAAAGAATAGGGTAGTCTTATCAAAAAAAGGAAAAAGTACCCAAATTAAAGTAAAAAGAAAAGAGGCGCCAATTTACAAGTATATGTCGAGCTGTTCTTTATATCTTAAACGGAATGAAATGAAATGGGCCCGTGTGGTGCAGCAGTGGGAGGCGTCCTGCGTGCGACACACATATGGGATCGGTCCCGTCGCCTGTGGCTCAAGCCTTCCATCACTCCAGGGTCGGAAAATTGCTGCCAGACTTGTCTGAGAGGATAGCAGCACTGGCTCGTTCTATCGATGGGCCACCGTGAGTCATTGTGAAGGCCAGATATGCATTCACTCACCTCCAAACGATGCTTCAAGAAATCAAATTCATGGCGCACCCTCGGCGAATGATTATTAATAGTGATCATTAGTATTAGCTTTACTATCTAGTATTAGTTTTTTGTGTGCTTTTTTTATTAGTATTACTGTTATTGTTGCTATTTTTCTTCTTCTTCTTCTTCTTCTTATTATTATTATTATTATTACTATTATTATTATTATTAGTACTACTATTAGTACTATTACTACTACCATTATTATTACTGTTATTATTGTTACTGTTATTACGACTGCTGTAAGTTAATATCGGCGTGTGTAGCGCAGTCGTTAGAGGCGCCTTGCACCTGTACAGGACATCGATTCTGCGCCGCAGGCCCACCAAGTCTTCCATCCATCTGAGATCGGCAGATTGGTATCGGATCTGTATGGGAGGATAGCGGTACTGGCTCGTTCTATCGGTGGGCCACTGCGAGTCATTGTGAAGGCCAGATATGCATTCAATCACCTTAAACGATACTTGATGAAGTCGAATGCGTAACGCAGCCCTCAGGCATTGATCAACATCAAGAGCTTTAGAGCTTTATTCATCTTGAATGAAGCGATATTGAAGCACCAGCAATATTTTTGAATTCTTCAGTTACCTAGAAAACACCTTGATAATTAAGGGAAAAAATCTTAGAAAATCACTTCTCAGTTTCCCACTGCTAAGGAGGACTAAAGAAAAACAAACCAGCAGATTTTAATACTACGATGACTAGGTGAAAGACGAGGTTCCAAATAAAAACTGTAGTGAAAAAATCAAATGAATGTCTCTAGACATGATTTATAAAGGATAAGTCATTAGCAACAATCGAACAATAACTGCGAACGAATTTGGCACCAGTCAACTATATTCCATTATTAGACTGGTTATCCAGGGTTTTCTAGAAGAAGAAAATACTAAATGGAAATCATAGTGTCGAAAGCTTGAATAAGCTAAAAGAAAAATCATCTAGACGTAGAAAAGTCGATGTGCTCATTCGCTCACTGATTCATCTAACTTCCATGGGCCAGTTGGTGATTCCTCGACTACCAAATCTAAAAATACTTTGTGCTATTTGAACATAAATAATTGTGTCATTGTAGCTAAGACAGAGAACATAATTTTAACTTATTATTTACTGCCTACTCCTTTTAATGGCAGGGTATATATTGCGAAATATAACTTCTATGATGCTGGGATATTTGCAAAACTACGGACCCGCAGGTGTCTCCGGTCGGAAACGAACGCGTTATTGTTCTTTCCGAGTGTAACGCGTTCACCACCACACCATGCGGATCCTTCGTTTCCCCACAGAGAACATAGTTTACCTAAATGACTTATTCTTGATGGCACAACTTGTCTGGGATTATAGCGATAAAACCTAGCTGTCGAGCTTGAGTGAGCATCTAGCAGATATCACTATCATTCTTCATATTCTTGTTTAGCAAACACGAGGTGCTATCATTCCCTTGTTTACGAACGAGCTGACGTTTCGGCGGATTTCGCTTTCCTCAGAGCCTGGAAAGGTCAAGTTGACAGTAATTTATTCGGCCAAACACCTCCATAACCAAATAGAGAAAACGCTAAACCAAGATTTCAGTCGCATTGAACACAGAATAGCTTCTTCGCGCACTCACCGCTCGTTATGAGTCTTCCACTGAGTATGTCACATGGATGCTATTATCATTCTGTTGTCCACTTTTATGTTTATCGATAACGTCATATGATCAGATTTCAGGAAGGTCATATTGTTGACGTCATTCGGCGTCATAACATCAAACATAATCAGATGGAGACGTCTATACATTAGATAAAATGTAAGTGCTTAAGAGTATCTCCTACAAAGGCGAGAACACTTCATACAAGACATCGTTTAGAGTTGGTTATTTTCCATTTTTTGACAGAATCCACTCAATTAATGCAGGAAGAAGATAAAGCACTATGAACCATTTAAACTGGCTAATGAATTTCATCTATGAACCAGGATATATGGTAGTTATTGGGATGCTACCGTATATTCACAAATCGACTCACGCCTACACTTTTTAGACAGTTCTTCCCATTGATTTTGTTGGTACCAATACGGTAACGATAATTTTATTTTCTTCCAACATAGTGGCCGTACTTTCACTTTTTACAACTACGGCTATCGAACCTTTAATTCCTACCAGTACGGTGATGGTACTTCTTTAATACCTGCGAGTACGGTAACAGCACTTCCACTTTCCTCGGGAACGGTGGATTCATTTAGTGCTAGTACTAAATTTTCTGTCTCTTTGTGATCAATGGTACGCTGGGGGAACAGATTTTCCACGATCTCCAGTTAATGTGATTTATTTGGTAATAAAGTTCATTTAGAGCAAGTAGATCTGACTGAACTTATGGTGCGCATGCTCACTCGTGGGCGTATCTTAAAAAAGGTCATGACTTCCACTGCTTAAAATGCTTAATTCACACTTAAATGTGGGACAATGTATATGATAGCGGCAATGTTACTTAAAGCTATCTGATTCCTACCACCATACCTCGCTAGTGGCTGTCCATATCGAATTGGTTTCTTTCAGAGTGCTTAAAATTGAAACTACTCTAGTCATGTGTACAGTCCACCTGTTACCGTGCTAATCCAGAATCCCAAGGACATTGCCGAGTCATTCACATAACTCTGGAAAGCAACGACAACCGATACCTCCACATTAAAATCGACCACCGAGTAAACATTTTCAAATGAATGGTCAGCTTATTAGACTTTCTACTTAGCATTCTTTTTTTACACGATTAGTGTATATTACATACCTCCGAGGTAAGACTAATATCACCGGATTTTTGGGATATGATCGTTCAGAATCTCTGCTAACGGCTTACGGACACAACTGGAAAAGTTCCAATAGGGATACACCACACCGTAGCCGACCAATCTTTCATACTGCTTACCTCGGAGATGTAATTACTTTTCATGTGTTTCTTACCATACATCATTTATCTTCATTTTATCTACTTTCTCAGAAATCAAGATGTATACCATTCTCTAGAAAACACTGAACAAAGCGATGCTGTGATATGTGTACATAAGAATTTAAATAGCTAAAAGTGAAAGTGTGTTTTTGGAATTTTCTTCTGTCATATTGTTCTCTTCATGATTCACCAAACATATACCGCCTGAAATAAAATTTTAATGACTTAGTGAGAGCTCTACAGAATTTAGTTAGCGAAAGAAATGTACTGTAATAGCTGGTCCTCCAGATGAGGTCAAAAAATCCTCACAAACCATGGTATTTTATTGAGAACGCCATCGTTCTGACAAAAAAGCATGAGTCCAGTATAAAAAACCGGGCATTGAACAGAAATAACAGAATCTATCTGACGTAGGAAACAATCAATACAAGCAAGTTACAGTTAAAAAAAAAACCAGAACAAAGCATCACGATGATGTCTATTTTCCAAATATGGGATGGCCACAATGCCAATATTGGGCGAGAATAAATTTGTTAACGCAATGCAAGAAGAGCGCAGAAACGCATTACATTCGCACACACAAACACCGGAGAAATTTGAAAGGCAGCATTCACAACAAAAACCACCACGAATAAGAGACAAGCAGTCTGGAAACTTCTATCTCAAGTCCGATCAATTCTTGTTCCTCATATCAAACGCTGAGTGGAACTTAGCATTGTATTCGGCGTAGATTTCCCGAACTAATTCGGCTACCGAATCCTGTTCTCTCGCAACAGTCTCTAACCCATCTGCTAACCGTTGTAAAATACTCTGCAAATTTGTTTTTGTTAGAGGCATAAATATGATTTGCAAGTGAAAAAAGACAAGTACTCACAATGAAGTTGTGAAGAAGGTACCACATGTTGTTCACACCGATACAATTCATTGTTGTTAGCTTCTGCCGAGATTTATGGATAAAGAAAGCAACAGCGAAAGCATTATACCAGATCTGTGGCCAAAAAAAGTTGAATTAGCAAGTAGCATGAAAACTAAGACAAACAATACCTTTCTACCGCGATGATCACGCTGGTCGAAGTCGATCACAGGAATGAACGACGAATCATTCGAATACCCTTCAAAAGAAGGAGAAACAAGTTCATCATTTATGAACATATGTGAGATATCCGGACGACCATTCGAGAATTCTGCACCCTAAAATGAAGAAAGGACACGACATTTTCAATAAAAAAATGATAGAACGCAAGTCATGCGGATTCACCAATAAAAATAACGAATAACTAAAAAATAATTCCCTGGACCTCAGGGAAACCTAGTTCCACCCCTTCACTTAAGCACGAAGCTTTGTATTAGTCACTAGCAACGAAATAAATCCACTGTAGGGTGACTATGAGCGAAGAATAGTTTCCGGGCATTCTAAAGAACACAATGTTATCGAACAACTGCGAAGGGCTATTTTACGTAGTTTATGGCTAATTTCAGGGGCTGGTGCGTAACTCCTTTCTTTGGCGTTAAGTGTTTAAAGATGCTTAAAAGTAGTTCAAATGGTTCGGAAAGTCTTGAAACACACCACGAGATTTCGGTTAGGTGAAGCAGCAGCCATAAACTGGTGATAGAGAGTTATGGCAACCTTATTGTAATCGTCAACTAAGGCCTGCATTTCATTCGGAAGGCCGTTTAAGAAAATCTGTAAGGAGAACATGTAAAGTGAACATCTTATAAGATTTCAATACAGAATGCGATAATATCGTTAAGAAAAAAGAAATACGTTTCCCCCATTATCCTGTTATGAATGCATAAAAAGCTAACCGATTAAAGTGAGTATAACATACTAAATCGTGTGAATCAGGTGGAAAATTGCCTTTATTATCCGCTTGTAACCAAAACGGTAAACGCCATCTTGTGAACAAATTGGCAAGAACCGTAAGCATTTTTAGTTTCGCCTTCGTTCTATCCTATAATGATAGATTAACGCCTTGGATATAGCTAGTAAAGGCCAAAACGATATCACTATCATCTTAACACATTAGTAACCGTGCTAGTCTTCTGCTCACCGCCTATAACTTTCCGACAACTATTTTTTCATTAATTTTATTAAGGAACTTGTTTGATTTTATTAACAAAGTTTCCTATCCTATTATGATAACTAAAGTAGGACCCGAGTTTTCGCAAACTGATAGTACAGGCTTTGTCATACCACTTCAAAGGCACATGTTTGTATACATGTAGATATATATACATATATATATATACAATTCTTCTAAACTATCACGTTTATTCTAAATGTATCTAGCTAAAATTCTGTAAAATATTAATGTAACCCCAACGAACAGAAATCGAAAGAAAAACAGTCGTGAGTCTCAAAAAAGAAAAGAGAATCATAAAATGGTGGAATAAGAGAGAGCGCATCTTGTTGCAAACAGCTGTTGATTCTAATTGTTTTATTCTTTATTTGTTCATATTTTACATGCAATGCACTAAAATTCGTTTTTTCTAAATTTCACATTCATTTTTGTATTGTAGATAGCAAGGTTCACTAGGAGCAAAGATGCATTCGTTTGAAGTTTAAAGGCTTTTGAAGAAGTTTCGAATCAAGAGTAAAGATTATGGTCGCCAGACCCGTAGTGAGATCAATGCATAAGGGCATGGGAACCCATACATTCCAACACTGTTCCATAGTGGTTGTAGTCAAAACTTACCGGCGTTTCCTTAACCATCAAGTGAAAAGCACCTCTTTGCAATAGATGAATAAATATGAGATTTCCTGGTTCACCACCTACTTCTGCCAAAGAGGCAGCTAATCCAATCAAGTTCTTACCACAACACTGAAAACTGATAGTTTTTCAACGTAAATTAATAAATATAACTATTAAATTACTACTATTAAAATAACACGATTTTGAAATGGGCATCGAAAGGAACTGACATTTCCATCGAGTAATTGCAGATGTCTAAGTAATTGAACAGAATAAGCTGTATACATATGAAGTTGGCTCTGCAGAGTCCCGTTCTCAGCTTCGCGCCTAGTGAACAATGAGAACGAGTTTTGCAACAGTGACAACGCACACTGAAAAATAAAATTACGTGACAAATTAAAACAAGAAATGGGTCTCAAAAAAGGTCAGCATTATGATTATCGCACTGGTGACAAGAAAATGAATAATACACGACTCATTCTAATTTTGGTTCCATTTTGGTGCACGGAACTTTTTTTGGCACACTTTTTTTTGGTTATGTCACGATAACACCAAATAAGTATCTCCAAAGAAGTAAATTGTCCCACAGTTAACAGTAGCACACCTTCTCCCTCTCGGCAAACGTTGAAATAACGGAGGACTGATCCTCTGTCAGAGTATTCTTCGCATGTACATATGCGACTACTCGCATAATAAATGATGTTGAGAATGGTGGGTTTCCTTGGAGTGTAGAAAGAGACGCTGTCAATAAACGTCGCATTTTACTAAAAACAGGTTAAGACTAATAATAAGAGTAGTTGTAGAGAAGAACAGTATAAGTAGAATACGAAAATAAACACATATTTTTCGAAAGTCTAGTGACTCACCTAGTCGGTATGCTCATAAAACACACTGTTCCCGAGTGGTCAAAACCTCTGCGACCAGCACGACCACTCATTTGACGGAATAGCAGAGGTGTGAGGAACGGTGTATCCATCCCAAATAAAACAGTCTTACATGGCATATTTACACTGAAAATGACCTACTAAATTGAAATTAAGAAGTGGGAAACTACACTAGAAGCCTCGGAAAAAAGGATCAAATCAATAAGCCAGCCTCGAAAGCTGATGTTAAGTGCAGTTTTATCAGCTTACCCAAGAGCAAGGGTTGATGTGGAAAAAACAATTCCAAGATGACCACTCCGATAAAGTGCTTCAACCGCTCCTCGTTCCAAGCTGTTAAGACCAGCATGATGAAATCCAATTCCACGCTCGAATAGGCGAAAGAGTTTGCTGAACGGTAAAACAAATGTGAAGTTAGTTAAACAACAGAAACTGTATAATCACGAAATATTTCTACCTTGTACTTTCCTTTTCTTTTGACCCTTTTTTCATTCGATCTACCATCGTATCATATATGTCAGGATCACTGTTTTCACGACCATGTACCCGGAATCTGAATGGAATTTTTTCTCTTATAAGTAATATTTGTAAACAAATCAATCACCACTAAATCAACAACAAACTTTGAAAGCACTTCTTTAAGCTTTGCCCGTTGCGCTGCAAGGGGATCACTATCGCTTTCCTCAACTCGCTCATCCTCTTTCTCCACTTCTTCATTCTCGTGATCTTTTTTCTTCTTATCTCCTTTCTTCTTCTTATCTGCTAGATCACGTTTACGCTTAGCTAATTTCGAATATTTCTAAAAATGAACATTATAACGTTCATTTGGCTATGAAATATAGTGGCCTTCGAAGTGAACCTACGTCTTCATACTTTATAGCGTACTTCGTTTTGAATTCAGCGCTATTCATGAAATCCTGAAACACGCATGAGTAATAAAATTTCGGTGGTTCAAATTTATCCGTAACTGCTTAAACGAATACCATTTCTCTAGTTTCAAGTTCGTCTGCAAGGCGAACAGCTAACAATTCACAAACATTCCTATCGTCAATAAAACACAGTGCTGGCAACATGTTCCTCGCACTCATCTCATCGACTAACTTGACGATGTTGTCAAGAGCTAGTTTTTCCTATAAAAAATTCCAAACAAACCATTTCCAAAACCAATACCAGTAATAAACGAGACAGTGAAAGCCCTACTGATATTCGCAGTCAAGAACGTTACCATGGTAGTAAAGAATTTAATGATAAAAGATTCACTGACTGGTTTCACTTGTAAACAGCTTTAAAGAATGGAAGCATCATTAGTTTTGAACGACAACCCAATCATCATTGAAAGCAGATTTCAAAGCTCCAAAGGCAAAAATTGTTACTAAAAAGAAATCGGACTACGCATGAAATGGAAGAAGACCTAGTTCATGACAAACCCATGGCACGAAGGCGAAAAATGAAACTGGACGACTCTAGATTTGCTGAGACCACCTCGTATGTATACCTTAGGCAATCAATGGACGTGGACAACAACATGAAGGAGGAATTAGACAGAACAATGAAAGCAGCGTGGACCTCATTCGTGCCTCTCAAAGAAGCCGCCGACCAACGGAAGTCCACCTTCTCGATTCAATGGCACTCCCACTGTTCTGTTATCATGCAAAGACGTGGGCTGATACTTCAACCACGCCGAGAATACTCCACAGCAGTCATATAGGGTTTGAATGATATCTTCTGAAGTATAAGCGGCACTTTCAATATCTTGCAAGAACGTGAAGCTCTGATATTCGAAATCTGTCACATCTTCGGGATCGAGAAAAATATGTCGATGGGCCGGTCACCTAATGGGAAGAGGGAACGACAGATGGACGAAAAGAGCTGTAGGGTGGACTCCATAAGAATGCAGGTGTCCTCAAGCACAGCGAACTACACATTAGGAAAACGTGGTCATAACAAAGTTAATCGGCTGTACTCGCAGATGCATTCATTTCACGGATCATGGTATGAGACTTGCACGCGCCGCCGTGCTCGAATAAAACCACCACCACGAACGATGACTGCGAGAGAAAAACGAATGTAAATGTACTAGAGTCCGCACAACCTGTGAAGATGGGCCGTCCAAATATCTAAGTAAGTAAAAAATGAGATGATGATATTATGGACTCGAAAGAAGCAGTGGTAGATGTGCTGTTCAACATTATGTGCAAGACCCTTCTTACTAACCACCGTTGACCAATCAAATCTCCCATTACTTTGGGGTACGCAAATTAGCACCAGTAGTCTGGAGGAAAAGCTCTCTCAATGCACAGAAGTTGGCGACCTCCTGCGAAGAAGATCTGGAAACGTCCTAGCACGGTCTTCCCAGGATACCAAGGCGGATCGAGTCGATCAGCAATCAACGACAATCATAAAGAAGACAACAACCTTTAAGCAATCGAAGCCACACGCAAATCCGAAAAATTTCGCTGATGCGCTGTGATAAGCATAATAGGTGCTGCTCGGTCATGCAATAAACATATAAGTAAAAAATGTAATATTTGATTGAGCAAACGTTGTTTATTATTTATATGAGGAAACGAATCGAATGTGAGAAGTGATGGGATCTGCATAGTACATGCGAAAAACGTGTCATGTAAAAAAAAATAAAAAAGAACATTTGATACCTTATTAAATGGTTTCGCTCTGTAATTCAGCTGCTCTTCAATCGGTTTTGCCAAAACATCAATAACCTTAAGAAGATGGAAATCATAAAAAGTACAGACTATAAACATATTAGGAAAGCAGACTATAAACGCCACGGGGAATCATATCAACAAGAAAACAAAACCCAGTGAATACCTTCCTCATCTTTTCTTCATCTTCCGTCAACCACTGCAGTAAACGCTGCTTTAGTTCCTTTTCCAGACTACGAAGAGAAGCACGAGATAACCAAAGTAGCTCGCTCGCCTTGTAACCATAGTAATGACAAGGTTCAAACTCTTTCCTATTATATAAAACTAGATAAACCAACAAAAGCGGTGTACGAGAAGACAAATATCACAGTCAGACTTTGTTTTCTCATCAACAGCAGCCATAGTTGTGTACAGTGTTAAAATTTGTTTTGCAGTAAGCTGGTGATCGTCGGGAATACCGAACATGCGGATCTTCTCCGGCATAAATACACCATATGGCATGAACGGCTGTATAATATCTCCTTCAATAACATCCGATGGAGATTGCTCTTCTACTTCATCTAAAAAAATAAACTATCCAAGAAGAATAACTTTATATAAAACGATGGTCGCTTCTACCATTCAACTCTGCCTTCATAAATTGGGATTTTGACACTCGCATAATAGTCATTTCCAATTCGGAGTAACGTTCGTGGTAAACAATGAGATCGACCTAAAACGAACAAGATACAAAACCACCAACTTCTAATACAACAGAAACCATAGACGTTTACGTAGCACATTTACAAATTATTTGTTTATAATATCGAAATAAAAGGCTTCACTTCATAGCAAATAAGTCCATTACAAGAAATCGTGGCACAGAACGCACCACAGTGCAACAAAAAAGCCTTTAAAAAATAGATCGTAGAAAATAAACTGTTTTGTCCTCAACGTTAGACAATATTATGCATTTTTTTATTACCCAGAATGGATCAAAAAACTACACCAATAACTGGAAAAAAATAGTTAAAATAAAAAAGACACCAATATTTCTAGCTCCCAAGATCGACTTTCTCTTAACCTCGGCATTGGAATATGAATGTGTCGTTTTCTTGTTCAGCAATCGCGAGGTTTTTAAACAGCATGCATTTACTTCCATAAAAACACAATACAATACAACGCTAGCTGACGTTTCGGCAGTATCGCCTTCTTCAGAGCCGCATTCCGGATTGAACCGCATTTGAAAGCATTCCGGATTGAACCGCATTTGAACAGCTGTTCTAAACTTCCTCATTGGAAGTCACGAAAAAGCGGCTCTGAAGGCGATACTGCCGAAACGTCAGCTAGCGTTGTATTGTATTGTGTTTTTATGGAAGTAAATGCATGCTGTTTAAAAACCTCGCAATTGCTGAACAAGAAAACGACACAAATATTTCTAGCATTTTTTATTTTTATATGACCCGCCTTCGTGACTTTTGCGCAGATTCAGGCACTTCTCACGTTCGATTCCTTTCCTCGCAGCCACTATCCACGAAAACCTTCCAACTTTTACGTGTGGCTTCGGCTATTGCTTGAGAATTTTCACTTCATCTTGAACTTCGAGTCTCGGTGGAGTATTGAGATAATCGAATTGCACTCCCAACTGGATTGTAAGTAGTGGTTTTTCCCGTACAAGTACGGCACCAATTTCCAGATCCCGGAGGTATGAGAGGTTTGGTTAGCCTAGAGCGGAATGGAACTAACACCATTGTCGTGATGAACGACATCACTATCACTGTGCTATCCTCCATTTAGGAACACTGGAAACCCAAAACTGTTATTTCAGTCACAAAAGTTGTCACAGTTATTCTAGTCATAAGTCATTTGAGACTGCATTTCGGTGATCATTATTTTGGTTTTCATTATTTCATTAAGTTATTTTCTTCTTTTTTTAATTGTTTTTTCTTCATATTTCAGAAACAGAAATGACTACTGAGGAAAAAAAGATTAAGTCTTTAAAAAAACCGGAAAAAAAGAGAAGGACCACTAGCTGAAGCTATTATAAAATGATGATTGATAAGGACAATTTGGACTTCTTTGGACATAAGGACAAGGACTTCTGACAATAAGGAATTGTCAGAAGATACATAAAAAACTAACTTTCCGTTTACCACCAGTTTTGCTCCTTTCAGCATTGTTCAACCATGAATGCAACTTAGAAACGTTCCCAATTGTGGCAGAAAGTGCAAGGAAAGGACACTGTATTAGAAGGAGTAGATGTTCCCAGATATGCGCTTCAGGAGAAGCACTGGAATGAGACGAAATATAGACAGCAAAAATTGAGCATACACCTACTAATTAATAAAAAACAACAAAAACTCACCCAATTGAATGAACCTCATCAAATATCACATATCGTATATGAGAAACAAACTCTTGCACTTTTGGACTGGATGAAAGTAACAATGCTTCCAGAGATTCAGGAACTGTGACAAGCACCTGAAATTCAGATACATCGAAGAGTAGTAAGAAAAAACTGTACTTGACAAAAATACAGAAGAGCAAACGAGACAGTAACCACCAACCAACGTTTCCTCGGAGATAGAACTCATAAACATTACTATCAAGCAAAGAAACATAAACATTACTATCAAGCAAAGAAACAAAGTTTTTCTTTAAACTAAGCTATACATATCAGTGCTATCATTAAATGGAAGACGAATGAAAAATGAAATAAAAAAAATCTATAACGTTTTATTTACTGGAAATAGCAGGCTATTATGTGAAATACAACCACGATAATGTTGAGAGATTTGCAAAACTCAAAAAAAAAGCTTATGTACACATATACATACATATATATATGTATATATACCTTATAATGAACATACATACCTGACACGAAAGTGCATTTGAAGAGCGGTCAGAAGAGGCTTGGATCAACGTACCAAAAAGCGTTTTTCCTCGTGTCATGTTCTTATTACGGAATCGTGTGTAAACAGATCCACACACCTATACGTGCTCACATAAATCATTAGACTTTTTCACAAAACAAAAAAGAACTCACCTGGTTAATGAGAGCTTTCGAAGGTGAGACATAAACTACAACATCATCATCGCTTTGGCGTAAAACCTTTTCAATGCAGTAGTATGATATGAATGTTTTACCAGCCGATGTGGGCGCTACTATGACTGCAGAGTCACCTTAACAGTAAAACATAAAAATGAGTCGCTTAAATTCTCAGAAAAAAATGAAATGGACGGACCACGATCCACTGAATCAAGCATTTGCCGCTGCCAAGCATCAGGGGCAAAACCAGTGACGCGGTCATCTTTCTTAGGATCTGATTGGATGTCAACTAGTTCGCCACCATACTCCATTTGGTAATAAACCATGTTCATTCCCAAATCCAATCGTTTCATTTTTGCTTCAGCAGATGCTTTCGTTCCCGGTGGAACTTCAAAACCAAGTGACGCCCACAGATCAACTACTTGCTCTTTTTGTCTGAGATCCAAATATGTCCAATGAGTCACAAAACAGTCCTTGAGAAGACCCACAAGCTTGACCGCTTCGATACGCCTGAAATGGACAAATGCGCATGTGCACAAGGTTCCAATCTCGCCAATAATTCCCACCTGGTTTCTAAGTGTTCAAGTCCAGCTAGTCTATTAAGCAAGTCGCGTCCTTCCCTTATGAGTATTTCAAAAGCACACAGTGCACGAGACTCGGGAAGTTCGAGAGTTTGGTAGGACCGTTGGAGAAAAGTTATAGCCTAAATATGAACTTTTGTCCAACAAAGTAATGCGACATAGTTCACCACAACTAGTGTATAACTGTAATACGGACACTTTTTCCTTGCTGTGTTGCAAACTTGATCTTATTTTTCTCTCCTTCTATGATCTTCTCATCTCTCGCTTTCTTACTTGCTTCAAGAATTAGATCTTTTTTAGACTTCGTTGGCTCTTTTGCACCTTTCTTTCCGCCAGCACCACCACCTGAAAAGTAGCAAATTAGTTTAATAATATTGAAAACAGATCAGACGTTCTTACTGCAGCACAGAAAACAGCTGTTGGAAATTGTTGCAAATACTACAACTAAAGAGAACGAAACTGCTACTAATCTTTCTGTCCAGCCCAGGCCTTTCCGCTCTTTTTTACAGCGCTTCCAGTGGTGGAATCGGAAGCAACTTGTGCAAAACCTTTTGGTACCCGGGAAAAATCTACGAGAAGATTAGTCCCTCGTCCCTCCACTGCGAACATTTCATACCTAAAATACAGCATTTAAAAGCAGAAGCATTCCGTATAAGAGCATAAATCGCCTAACCATCTGCTCAGATACTGACGAGACCGATTCGCTTTCTTCTTTTTCCACTCATCGGTTATCACTTCAGTTTTCGTAAAATCCTCCTCAATGGGCCTTAGTTTCCACGATAAAACCGTTTGTAAAAGCTTCACATAGTCTATAAAGTGTAATACTATAGTAGTGATCTTTTATGCACCAACACCAAATATCGAACAATAGTATAACCCTAACAATGAATATAAATCCAACCCTCAAAGAAAATTGGAGAAAATACCTGGCTGTATACCATCTTCGATCAAATTTTCTGATTTTGCTACCTTCATTTCTGGTATGTATTTGTCCAACAAAGGAGATTTCACGCTATAGAGAAGTGGTAGAGATAATAAAGGATTGACAACCTTAAACGTACTTTGCAGCTGCGACTAATCAACAGCGAACACAATTGCAAAGAACCAGAAATGTCACCTCAGGCAATGGATCAAACAATCTGTCGGAAGTGTCTGTCGGAATGGATTCAGTAAGAGCCGCAGCGGTATGTAGTCTAACAAAATCGTCTTGAATTCGATATGGCAATATCTTAATCAAAGCGTGATTCCTAACAATCGAAAACAAAACTGAAAAATATTCACCGGATCTTTAGCGCATATAGCGTCGAAACAACCGATGATCATACGACCATCCCAGAAATCTGAGAGAGGGAATTTCACCGTCTGAAATCCAGAATTGTGAATAATAGACTTTCAAAATAGCTCATACTTTCCTTAATCCTCTAATTACCAAAATAAAAGTAAGATTATTCAAAACATCTACTAACCGCAAAATCTAATTTCTCTAAGTATGCAGTGGCACTTGTAAGTAGAAGACGTCTATCTCTGATTACGTCTAGACCTCGTTTTGCACCTTCCCTTTCCGGAAGATAAATACGTGCTGCTCCACGTTTACCGGTAACAAGAGCAGATAGAAGCACAGCACAACAAAGTGACTCGAAATGTTCCGATACAGAAGCGCTGAAATATCAGCAAAATAAACTTCACTGCGCTGACCACCTCTGACAAAGCAACTGATTGCTAAAGTAAAGGCATAAGAATCGATCGACAACCGCATGTTCACGAGTGGAAACTAAATGAGAGTTGGGCATCATAAAATAGGTATAGACCTCTCGGTGCTAATCAATCTCTGAGAGATATGCTATGGTAGTTCACTAAGCAACGTTGGAGGTGACTGAATGCATACGTGGCCTTTACAATGACTCGTGGTAGACCACTGATGTATCGCGTCCGTGCTGCTATCCTCCCAGACAAGTTTAATACCTTGCCGAACCTAGAGGGATGGAAGGCTTGGTGGGCCTGAGGCGTGGAGATCAATCCCATGTGTACTTCAGGGCGCCTCCAACCACTGCGTTACACGCGCCCCGTTGCACAGTATATCAATATAAAACACCTTCTTTTTGCATCAAAAATGATGGCTGCCCATAATTCACCAACGGATTTGAATTGCGATGCATCATGGGTGGGCGCTTTGCATAATTTCAATAATGAACCTGCAATATAATTTAAAATACTGTCTCTTGAATAAGAAAATACCACTTGTGTGTGAATAAAGGAACTGATGCCTGTTCTCACTTACTATTACATTCCCAATGTGCAGCTGCAAAACTCTCCCAATTATATCTAATACAAAGACGTGGGTTGACGTAGTAAGCAAAAACTGATGAAAAATTCACGACGACGGATGTAAGTAACACAACGGGAACAGCATGTGATAGAGCATCCAGCACTGGAAAGTCGTCATGCGTAAAAAGAGAAAAACTATTACTAAAATGACATCAAACTCTTGTTGCAGATGTACACCCATAAACTGTTGCTAACTCCTTTCTAAAATAAATCAAAATAACCCGATCCTCCCACCGATTGTTTCAAGTTGCGGAGTAACATTAATGTCATCTTGTGCACAAGCCTCCCTTGTCACATTGTCCGTAGAAATCATCTAAAAACCCTGGAGATAAGTCAGAAAAGTTACTATAAACGGAACACTAGTGCAAACCAGAAATGAAGGCGTCACGTCATGAAGGAAACGCTCCCAATTTGGGTCAACGGGACTGGTGAAGTAGATTAAATCCTTAAAGGGATAAATGTGGTAGTAGCAGTATTTTCAAAACCTTCATAATTCGCTAATTAACAAAAGTAGCAGTGAGAAATGTGCGCAGTAAAAAAAAAAGAATGTCAGTTCATCAGTTGAAGGTTATACGAGCAACAAAAACAAAAGTTTGAACTATCACTGATTAAAAACAAACGGAAAACCTTAGCAAATGGTCCTGTTGAGACATGTGCAATCGCAACAGCACGGGAAAAACTAAGAGTGGTGTCACCAGAAAACTGCGACGTGAAATCCGTGAATACTACTAGTTTGAACTTGCCACCAAAAGTCATGAACTGATTAAGGAACCTATCAATCTAAAAAAAAATCACTTTGGAAAGTCATAAGACTCGGAATCCTGTTTCATCGCAAATATAATATAGCTTCGTACTCCTGTTGAGCAAACGCGAAGTGTTATTTTTATTCTCTATTCACGAATAAGCTGACATTTCGGCGGATTTCACCTTCCTCAGAACCTGGAAAGGTCAAGTCGACAACAATCTATTCGGCCAACCACCTCCATAACCAAACAGAGAAAACGCTAACCTAAGATTCCAACCACACTGAACAAAGAATAGCTTCTTTGCACACTCACCGCTTTCTATGAGTCTTATACTGAGTATGCCGCGTGGAGACCAACTGCACAGAATTCACATGGAAGCGTAATGTTCCCCTCCACCAGAATAACAGGCTCATATACCGCCCAATATCATGCGTGATAACGACGCATTCTTCCCTGCGGTTCATTTACGCATTTCTGAAATTAATCCAGAACGCCTCGAGAGTTTTGCGCGCCTGTGTTCTCGGTTCCTGTACGAGGATTGTGACACGTACTTCAAAGTCCTCCCCGTTATGTCTCTGGGTCCAATGCGTGCCCAGTGGGGTTTTGGTTTACGCTTGCCGACTAGATGTTCTTTTATGCGGACATAGAGTGGTCTACCCGTTTCGCCATGTATTCGTCTCCGCACGCCTTAGACGAGATCAGGTAAACTGTACCTGAGCTCATGCAACCACCGTCTCTGCCATTAGGGCAAATTATGCAATTTTGCGTTGCACATAGAGTCATATAGGAGGTTACGAACTAGCTGGCGCCTAAGATTACTTGGTTGCATTTCAACCACGCTTACCGAATTCTCTAGACCCGCTCCTCCTAAGCAGCGTTTTATAGCTGCACTTACATCATTTGAGATGAAGGGTAGGATAAACGGGACCTTTTTATCGTGTCGTGTCACGATCCTCGCACAGGAATCGAGAACACAAGCGCGCAAAACTGTCGAGGCGTTCTGGACCAATTCCAGAAATCCGAAAATGAACCCCAGCGAAGAATGCCTCATTATTACGCGTGATACTGGGCAGCTACTATAATCCCGTTATTCTGATGGGAGGGCCACATTACGCTTCCATGTGAATTCTGCGCGGTTGGTCTTCACGCGACATACTCAGTGGAGGCCTCATAGAAAGCGGTGAGCCTGCAAAGTTGTGTTCAATGTGATTGAAATCTTGGTTCGGCGCATTCTCTATTTGGTTATGGAGGTGCTTGACCGAATACATTGCTGTCATCTTGACCTTTCCAGGCTCTGAGGAAGGCGAAATCCGCCGAAACGTCACCTTATTCGTGAATGAAGAATAAAAGTAACACCTCGCGTTTGCTCAACAAGAATACGAACAATTACTTGATCAATGCTGAGGCTAATAGAAAGGCGGTCGTGGGAATTACTATAATATAGCTTCTACCTGTTTAGTCAAAATAATGGATTGACCAGAAAGTGTCCAATCGTGATATGAATGCGCAAGGCACTCCACGATCAAACTATCCAGGGAAATCACAAATATTTCCACGTCGGCGAATTCAGCAATTATATTGCAGTAAACACAATTAAACTGCGATATCATCTGTAAAAAAAAAGAAGCCATTCCAGTATTAATGCAGTAGCACATATTAGAGCTGTAGAAATATCAAAAATACAATGTGGGTTGCATGTAACTCTTCGCAGACTCCCTCCGCCCATAAGAAGCAAAAAGAGCACTTTCCCTCAGGAAAACTGTGAGGAATATGGGAAAAAAGAATTGTAGATTTATATCACAATCTTTTTAGGAATTCTTCTGCGATTTGTTCAAATATCACCCCTACTGAGCCGGTTACTCGCTCGTTACTGGAGTTTAAGCTCTACAATTTAAGTAAAGTAACCTCAAATGCAAACGAGGAGCAAAATTTCATACTGCGTATAGAAAAATAATAAGCTAATGGTTTGAAAATCACCAAGTGGGTTTCAAAGATTTCATCAACTCTGATTAATTTCCCTTATGTGGAGAGCTACGAGAGATTATGACATTCTAATGTAGAAAATTCAGATGAGGATCACGGCTAATGGTAGTATAAACTACGTCAGGAGTTCGAAAGTGTAGTGATTGGATGTAAATTAACCCAAACTTCCCGAATAATCGCAGTAGTACGAGTAGGGCAAGAATAAGTTCTTCAAATTCAAAAAGACGTAAACTACTAAACTAACACTCTTCATAGCCGTTGTTGTATCAAAGTCGAGAACTAGAACTTCCTCACTGCTCGTTATAGGTTCCTCAGAAGCAACACTGCCAATAGAAGCGCTGTCGTCATCCAAAGACTGAAAAGATATAATTGTTTGACGAGCTCTGAGAACAAACTTAGAGAAAACTGCCATGGAAAGTCATGTTCAAGATTGTAAATACATCAGCAACAAAGCTTCTCCCGTATATTAAACATAAATGAAGATTTAAAGAACTGAGATTCGGGAACAAATTTGCACTACTACGAAAGTACCCCATTACTGCGGCTTAGTCACAGAGATACGTTTTAACATGATCAATGCTTTTCCCGTATAATCCACAAATGTAACAGACCACCTTTGGACTAAAACATATTACAATATTATAGAACCCATTAAGAGTTATTCGCGACCCATCTGCACAAATGACGCTAAATTAGGTGAGTATCATAGATACCATCAGACAGATGTGATAATACAGGACGCGCGCGTAGCGCAGTGGTTGAAAGGACCCTGCAATACACATCGGATAGATCCCCGTGCGCCAGGTTCACCGAGCCCTCCATCCCCACCGGGTTGGCAAATTGGTACCATACTTGTCTGGGAGGATAGCAGCACTGGCTCTATACATCGGTAGGCCACTGCGAATCATTGTAAAGACCAGATATGCATTCGATCACCTCCAAACGATGCTTAATGAAGTAGTCGAATGCATGGCCCATCTCTCAGGGATCGATCGACGCCGAGAGCTTCATTCTTTTTTTATTGACAACGTAATCTGTGTTTCTTAAAATCCTTTAACTCATCATCAACATGTGAGGTCCTATCACTACGCTTGACCATTCTTCTTCTTCATCCTTTGCATGGAATGAATATTCACCTTTTACTCCTCATTAATTTATTATCTGATGATTTGCAAGAAAATTATGGATACAATGTCATACGCACATGGTTTGGGCGCGTGTGGCGCAGTGGTCGGAAGCACCCTGCAACACACACGTGGAATCGATCCCTGCGCCCTAGGCTTGCCAGGCCTTCCATCCTTCTTGGGTCGCAAATTGGTGCCATAATTATCTAGGAGAATAACAGCACTGTCTCGATACATTGGTAGGCCACCATGAGCCATTGTAAGGACCAAATGTACTGTCACCTCCAGAGATGTTTAATGAAGTCTAGTGCATGGCGCGTCCCTTAGAGATTGAACAATACCGGAAGCTTTATACCTTGTCCCTTTTATCACAGACACTGCAGCAAATTCTTCGAGAAATTGATCAACGCCAAAAAATAAATACCTCTGTTTCCGAACAACTCTATACGTTCAATCGAAAAATATCACATCGTTGTTCAAACTAGTCAGTAACAGAGTAGGAGACGTTGAATATGTTCCGACATGAATGGATGGACGTCGTGAACGCATTATCCTCGGCTTACTAACATTAACAAAACTAACGAAAGTCCGGTACGAAGATTATGCGGACGTTAAGTTAATGAAGACGGAAGCTAGCAAAAGATGACAACGGCTGAAGAGTGGACCTAACCATTTGGATACGCTGAACGCTCTTCGAAACTGATAGAAGAAACCATCGCTTCCAGCCCTCACATGTATTTCATGTTAGTTCACCGTCATTGGGCATTAAAACTTTCTTGCTTGAGACTTTCGATGAAATTTGCTTGAGACTGGATGTGAATACGTTAGAATTACAGACCCTTGTAAACAGCAGCTTTTGTAGGGCTAACTATGCTTAAATAATCCATGGCTTTCATCTAGTCTGATAAAAGCGCCTCGAGTTTCAGATTTAAAAGTGGACAAATTAATATAAACGAAATAAGGATACAACTACCTCTTGATGTACCAAGACAGTCGTTGCAAAATCGGTTTATCTTACCATGGACCCAGCGCTATCCCATGCGAGGTCGTCTTTACTAGTCAAAAAGGTCGTTTAGAGATCACGAAAAATTTTTAGTACTATAGAAGGATCACTTCAATACTAGTTAATTGGTGATACAGAGGCGAAAATTAAATGAAGTTAGCACTAAGCACTTCATTGCACTCAGTCTTTGTCACCGTTCCCAATTAAGACTGTACTCACTGTATCGCTGTCCTTTACAGATCCTGCTACAGAACTTTCTAAAATAGCCGCTTTTTCGAGACTTTTAGCGATGGACGGTTGTCGTGTTCTGGGCAGAACCACTGGCTTCTCGGCGACGGCGACATCTTGTTCACTATCTAGACGGCTGTTATATTGTAGCATACTGTTGGAATGAAGCTATTTACCAATGTATCACTCAAATTTAAAAAAAAAACTCACCACTGTCATCCCAATTGCTTGACATCTTCAGCCGTTCTGCAAAGGCGTAAGATCTCTAAATGACTACCTTAACATAATGATTTATACACTAAAAATCATATCAATATTTCAGTGCACCTCTTCTAAAGATATACTATTAAGAGTTAGGAAGTATTTACGAAAAAGAACAAATGAAACAGCCCAGGATTGACCTCCGCATTTCAAACCTCGGTAAACTCGTACTTTCACAACCGATGCATCACAACTCGTCCGACACCACTACAAACAACGCCTATGTTCCTCGGCGATACTATCGCGTTAAACCCTTCGGTCGTCATTTACCCTCAATGGTACTAATCATTGCTTCCTTAGATTTTCAAGCTAACACTAAGTTCATAGAGGAATTTATTCTGCTAACGTCTTGACGCTACACGTTTACTTATAATTGTTTCTTTTGTTTTTCATATCTATCGCGGTTAGGATTAAACCGGGAAAGTCTGGGACTTTAAATTGAGACTTTCGGATCGTAAAACTTCGGAGATTTTGTCGGATTGTCGATTCCATGTGTAGTTTGTTCTTTGTAGCAGAATATGATTCTGAATGCTAAACTCTACGGATTCATATGAAATGCTGAGATATTTGCAAAACTCCGGACCACAGGTGTATGCAATGGAGAACGAACAAGCGCTGTTGTCCTTACCGGGGAGCAGCGCACTTCACCACTACACCATCCGGTCTACGGATTCAATCAGAGAGGAGACAAGCTCGACTTTATAAGAGCTAAGAACGTTTCCGCCTTAAAAGACTTATCCAGTAGAGGTAGTGATGGGGAAAACTACCTGAGTTATCGTTTGCAAATTGTTTGCTTTTGGTTTTTATCAGGTTTGCTATGGGAAACTCTGAATCACACATCTCTTTGAAAGAGCTGTTGTGTATCACTTTTGTTTTTTTTCCACTGTTACTGCACTTTCAGTGCTAGCCAAGTCCATTCCTGAGGTGATTTCATAACTATCTACCATCTACTTTCATATCCATAACTATCTACTTTCATATCCTATATTGGTAAATATGATTTCAAAAGTCTTCACTGATATCCTTGATTGACGTCCAGATGGCCTCCTGGTTGAATGACTCAGCTTCTCCCCACTCCTTACGTTCTCTGTAGTCCAGGTTCACTCAGTGCCCGATGTTTTACGGATTTTGTAGAATTCATTAATTCAATAGTTCAGATGTCGTGATATGTTTGTTTCATGATGAACAACGGGAATATCGTTGTCAACCTGTTTCTTAGTGGTTTTTCCTAATGTATTTGTTTCCTTCGTTTCATTTATTTCCGCTTCTTTCACTTGTTTTAGTCGCTGGAACAGCGAATGTACTATGGAGCTGTACATATGACCTTTAATATTGTCTAGGTTAGCCAATGTACCCCTATCTCCCAGACTACTGAGCTGACACGAGGTTCGTTTAGAAAAATGTCCTCTTCTTCTATGTTCTTTTACATGGGGATTCACAGGAAGAAATCAGGAGTGGATATTCTCTATGGAAAGCTTTTGAGTAGTATAGTGGGAATAGCGGATTTGGAAACTTTGGAGCAGAGTTTGGAAGTGGAGTCTTTGTGAATTCTCTATAACGGGGTGAAAATTCCACCTGAGGTTCCGACTTTAGCTCATATCTCAGCATCCTTGCGGTTGTATTTTACATAATACACTGCTAATAAAAAGAGAATAAAGGTTGAAACATTGTGATTTCGACCACAGCTTCTGTTTAACTGGGTGCAGTGCCCGATTCATAATCCCTAGATCATTCCGGTTGACAGGTGATTGCTGATAGCATCGTTAGGGTAAAAAACTGGCCGAGAGAAAAGCACAGCAACTGCCTCGGTTGGTATAGTGGATAACACGGCTGAGTTTTGCTCATATCTCAGTATCCTTGCGCTTGTAGTTCGCATAGCACTCTGCCATAGAAAAAATAATAAGCAACAAATAAGACTTAAAGCATTCTAACTCCATTTTTGTTTATTGTGGCTATTCGCAGAATTGTATTCGCGAAGTCTCCCTTAGTTCTTCTTAAAATGGATGTTTTTCATCGGCAACAGCCACTAACTTCGTTGGAAGCAGGCACCGTAGGCGCTACTGAGGGTTTTCTGCAAATGGCAGGGATAAACGGTAGTGCCAAGTGTAATACAATTGAAATGACTTCGTTTCAGTTTTTTTTCTTTTTGTTAAGGAACTTCTTCGCGGTGGTGAGCATCCGATCTCTGATGTTGAAGTTTCAGTGAAGACCTTAGACAAATATAACAGCATTTTATAATGCTTTAACGAGCACCTCGTATCCTCGGTTGCTCGTTTGCAATTCGTCACTCGTCTAGAAAGAGGTTTATGTTATCGGTCCTCTCTTCACACGATTTTTTTCCACCTTGGACAATGACAAGAGCTTTTTCCTGTTTATGACTAACTTTACGCCGAAGACCTGGTGATTGAATCGATTATAAGCAAGTGGTGTTACGATAGTTGTAAGTAAATGTCAAATTTAGTTTGGGGGATCCGCTAGATCTCCACTTGAATCATCCCGTTAGACGACTCGCAGTGTCAGTCACGAGTCTCTGTTTTCGAAATAGTGAATTTCCACGAAAGACGAGTGTTGCAAACCGAGTCAACCAAACAATTCCCACTGTTTTCACTCTTTTGTTCCAAAATTCCACACACTGTATTTCTATTCAGTAGCCGGTTCTGTCATGGTTCTGCTTCCCGCGAAAAACAGATTTATAAGGGGACTTTTCTTTGGAAATCACTTTTTTCAAGTGCTCACAGAGCGCGTGTAGGAGGCACGGTTCCCTGTTTATGACGAATTGATCTTTTTCCATATATCTCACAACATGGGAGCATGTAGCGCAGTGGTTAGAGGTACCCTACAATATCATGGGTTCGATCCTGATCTTCAGGCTCATCAAGCCTTCCATTCCTACAAGTTCAGCAAATTGGCACCAGACCTGAATGGGAGCATAGTAGCACTGACTCAACACATCGATAGGCCGCCCCGAGTCGTCATGGTGTAAACCAGATATGCATTCAGTCACCTCTAACGATGCTTAATGAACTGGGATCATGACGCATACCTCAGGGATTGATCAACACCGTGCGCTTCATCCTTTCATCATTTATCTAGTTCGCTCTCATCACCTGTACAAGTTGATAGATGGCAACTGATGATAGAGATCTTCTTTTGACACCAACTTGAGCAGCAGGAGTGGAAAGCGTGGTAATCGATCTTATGTAATGGTCAGCTCATGTTTCTGCGATGAAAAAACCGTCGTTTCGTTACGGGATCTTCGTGGATATCGGGTCTCCAGTTTCTTATTAATATACGTTTATCTTCTTCTTGGTCTCCTTCAGTATTGTTCCATGAAACTTGGTGTTATTTGAGGCCTTCAGTAAGGCGTGGAAATTCCTATGTCGTTTTAGTCCAGCTCTAATGTGGTATTCTGGAACTCATAATCTCATCGCCTGTCACTGTTGTCTTCCCTTGCGGCATCGCATGCGGTACACCAAGTGTGACGAGTGCGGATGGTGTTATATTGGTGCTTGAGCGACCTGAATTCCCATACATCTGTTAGGCTACATGTTCGCTTTGACATTGTCTCAGCTTTCTGCTTTGTAGCTGAAACATAGACTGACGTTTCAATCTCATCGAGGATTTTTGTGCTTCGCCGACAGACGCTTGTCTTCTGAGGTACAGTTACCATGCATGGCGTTTAGTCAGAAATCGCAGTTGAGATCTTCGAAGGATATCTTGTCATCGAGATTCAGTGGAATGCCACCAGTGAGAGTGAACATGCTAGTCACTCACGCCAAGTCCTTCTTACTGGTACGTTGAACAACATGCTTGCAACGTTGCCATGTTGTAAAATTTTGATGGGTGACGGTTACTAAGAAAGGAAATGGATAGTGATTGTGCTAGAAACTATACTGTATTTTAGGACGGTTCATACAAATGTCGAAATATCCGAATGAAAACTGTTCTTGGTAAGAGTCAAGTTGGGTTCTGATAAACGGGACTTGACATAAATACTGTCGTTCTGACAAATAGGACAAAATAAAAGAGATGTGTTATTGAGCTATGATCAGCAATGAGTAGAAGCTTCTTAGACTTAGTTCCATGATATGTAAGGAATTGGGAGGTCTGCTTCTGGAATCTACTCTTCCGACCTACTTTTGGTGACAAACTGTGTAAAGACCAATAAGGCTGAATAGAACTTACACTATTCATATGTTAGGTATAGTTGTGGGTAATTCCATGCATACTTCGCAAACGACCATATCAATGGAAGATGTGGTTTATTTTGAACTATCTAGACAAGTTTCCATACATTTTTGTTGTTGTTGTGCAAGTAATACGCTGATATGGTGCTTCAATGACCAGCATACACGAGGAATCGTGTGAATTTAGCACCATCTGTTTCCCGTCTCGTATGTTGCTCATTTAGGAAGATGTTTTCTCTGGAATCCAAGGAAGTTCGTGCCAACTACTCTCTGTTCCTAAGTAAAGGCTGCCGCCAGCGGTTGTGGATCGAAGGGAGATTTACAGTAATGCGACTAGTTTCTTCCACTATCGTAGCGGTTCTTGGCATTGGTGCTAATCTTTGCTGGATTTCAGTTATATTTGATGAACATTCAAGTTTCGTATGATGTGTCGAAGAATATTTCCCGCTTTTTACCGATATTTGGAGCAGGATTAAATCCAGGCATAATGTGGTTGTATCATGTCATTATTGAGTGATTCTAGCCGAGCCAGCCGAGCTACGTTTCCATTCGTCTCTTTCACATAACCGATTTGTAGTGAGTTATATTAGGTTGTTCGGAAATTAATGCATGGTTTCAACTTCTATCTTTAAAGTAGCAAATCTCAGCTCAGAATAAACCTTATTAACAGGAATGAAAAGCGTTAGAACACAGTTATTTTTGCCAACCAGAAACACGCTCATTTATCCAGATTGCACGAAATTCTCGAGTTCCGGAGGCTATGAAGTCAATGAAGACAGTAGTTTGGTTGATGTAACTTTGTTTCTCTAGTACTCGCACAGGAAGTAGTCGACATACTTGAAGAAGTAGTGGACGGTAGGCGAGAGATCCAGGGAGTATGGTGGATGAAGCAGAGTTTCGTAGCCCTGCTTGTTCAAACCTTGAAACGTCGCCCATAACGGACCTAATCGGTCTCCAGTGCGCTTCGTCATCATTCATTTCTCAGACTATCCATTTTTCAAGCTTCTTCGACTATCTGCTTTTCTTTAGATGCTCCGAAACAGCTGAGACGGTTGCACCAAGTTCTGGAGGTTCTCGAAGAGCTAGTTGTGTGTTTTCTTTCATCAAACCTTGAATTCATTATTGTCAATATTATAAGGTCGTTGGCGGTTTTCTTCATCTTCAAATTCGAATTCGGTACGACGAAATTTTTCAAGCCAACGTTGCAATGTGATTCAGCTTCCTTGATGAGCAGACACGAGGTTGTTAACAACAATATTTATTCAGTGCAATAGTGGCTGACGTTTCGGCGGTTTCGCCTTCTTCAGGCTGTTTATTGATTTATTTTTATTTCAATTAATTTTTTTGTTTAATAAAAGTTTGTTAAAACTTAAAATTCAAGTATCGAGTTTGTTTCTGCTGTGTTTGAGGGAGTATATTGCGTGTCAATTTGACCTTTCCAGGCCTTCAAGAAGGAGTAACCGCCGAAACGTCGGCCGCTATTATGCTGAACAAATATTCTTGTAAACAACCCTATGTCTGCTTGTCAAGAAATCAATGAATTATTTGATCAGTGCCGGAGTAGATAGAAATTTAGTCTTAGAGGTTGCGCCGTGCGTTCATTAGCACATCTTTGACCCAATTCTTCGCTAATGTTTCTGGCCGTTTCTGCTGCGCTACGTCCAAGTTGAAATTCGTAAAGAGAAACCTATCGAAAGTGCTTTTTTGACATCTCTGCAAAATTTCCGAAAATACAGTTTGCAATAGTTCCCAGGATCGACTTTCTCTTAACCTCGGCATTGGAATATGAATGTGTCGTTTTCTTGTTCAGCAATCGC